>JACXGK010007533.1:0-25074 GCA_016801125.1 Novumbra hubbsi
GTACCAGGATGTTGTTGGTACCAGGATGTTGGTGGTACCAGGATGTTGGTGGTACCAGGATGTTGGTGGTACCAGGATGTTGTTAGTACCAGGATGTTGGTGGTACCAGGATGTTGGTGGTACCAGGATGTTGGTGGTACCAGGTGGTCTCAAATTGCAACAAGTCAAGTGTCCTGCAAATGGGTTGAAAGTTGTAGACATGGAAATGATGATGGACGCAGTCGTGAATCACAGAGTGGATTTTTTCACCTCTTTAAGAGTGGTTTAACAGAAATAAACAATATAGGACAGAGGGACTGAAATAAGAGGGTTTAGTGAGTTTTGCATACACCTTTAAATACAGCGTTTACCTTTAACCCAAGCATACACCTTTAAATACATCTTTCACCTTTGACCCACGCATACACCTTTAAATACAGCGTTCACCTTTGACCCACGCATACACCTTTAAATACAGCGTTGTTACAGGAGAAGAGGTGGCATTTGTTTTTCTTTTTTTCTTTCTTTTCAGTCATTTAGCTGAGGACATTATCCGGTGCTATTTACGGGAGCAATTAGGATTAACGGTCTTGGCCAGAACAGTGGATTACCGCCCTTGGCAGCTCAGGGACTCCATCTAACAACCTTGTGGTTCCTGGCCTGGTGCTCTGACCACAGGGCGGTAATGAGGGGAGGTGGTGCGTCCAATGAGAAGCTCCGCTGTGAGGCCAGAGTAGCAGTTCTGTTCGCGTCAGGCGGAGACCTTAAAGTCATCTCTAGAGAAGGCAGGTGTTAGTGGTTCAGGCAGAGAGGGATCGGGGGGTTTCCTATTCAGCGCAGTCGTGTCTAAGATCTTGACACAGGCGAGAGGCTGTGTTGAAAAACGTATAGAGGGCAACCGTGTTTAGTGGTTATGTCCTGATCTGGTTATTGGAGGCCAATGGTTTTCCAGCTGGATTGGCCAAACTCTATTTTGCCAATCCAATCTATTTCAAATGTGGTGAGGTAGGGGAGGGGTTAAGATGGTGAGGTAGGGGAGGTAGGGGAGGGGTTAAAGTGGTGAGGTAGGGGAGGTTGGGGAGGGGTTAAAGTGGTGAGGTAGGGGAGGGGTTAAAGTGATGAGGTAGGGGAGGTTGGGGAGGGGTTAAAGTGGTGAGGTAGGGGAGGGGTTAAGATGGTGAGGTAGGAGAGACACATGATGTGCTGCTGCCAATAGCACTGACATAGAAGCCTGCAAACACACACACACACACACACACACACACTGTGTACCACATTGGTTTTTGCCTTACTTTGTTTGACCAAACAGAAAAATATGAGTACTTTAAATAATAATCTAGGTTCAGAAATGTCAACATCAACTGTCTCAAAGGGGAGAGATGATTGAATCAGCTGCCGCAGATGTTTGCAACTAAGCTGTTATGAATCGATTCATCCAGATAAAAACGCAGAATATCCCATATTTGGTAACGCACTGGTTAGCAACCTGTTGGCAGAGTCGGAGCTTGTTAGTTTCTTGGTACCTGTCAGGTTACAATGCACCCAGTCTGAAAACTTTTGAAAAACTTTTGAACAAAACCATCTAGCCAAATAGTCAGCTCAGTTGTCCCATTCAAAGCTAACGTTTTAAAGCTGCTAGACTGCTTTATTTATGGAGATAAAATTAATTTTGTTATACATTGGTGTGTAAAGTCTATGGAAAGTAAGCTAGTTTTTATCCTGACTAGCAGTACCAGAACTTGAGAAGTTGTGTGTCGGCCTGTTCTGACGCATCATCACCCGGGGTTTATCCCATCCAAGGTCTTACTGGCACAGTACCGCTACGCTGTTGCAAAATGCTAATTTCTGTAACAGTCCAGTGCATTTTAGCACTGCCGGAAGATTAGGTAAAGCTGACTGAGAATGGAAAACAACGGAAAACACTAGTAAGACCATTCAGTGCTCCGGCTACATTCCAGATAAATCACAGGCTTTGGGGATATCTGTTTAGTACAATAAACGCTTCTGGCCAGGATGGCATGTTTTTATGAGTCACGCTACGTATATGCTGGAGCGGTACACTGAGCTGGCCCGTTCCAGTTAGGAGGGGGATTAGGCAGGGACGTCCTTCCTCAGGTCACCCCTGGGGGCAGCAGTGGGGGAATTAGTCTATGCTAGTGATGAGTCAGCGTTTGTAAGGCAGTGAGATGTGGAGGCACATTGTGGGGGTTAGTGTGTTCTCCCACCTCCACAGGGGTTAGTGTGTTCTCCCACCTCCACAGGGGTTAGTGTGTTCTCCCCCCTCCACATGTGTTAGTGTGTTCTCCCACCTCCACAGGGGTTAGTGTGTTCTCCCACCTCCACAGGGGTTAGTGTGTTCTCCCACCTCCACAGGGGTTAGTGTGTTCTCCCACCTCCACAGGGGTTAGTGTGTTCTCCCACCTCCACAGGGGTTAGTGTGTTCTCCCACCTCCACAGGGGTTAGTGTGGTCTTAAGGGGAATGGTTTGGGCAGGGGCCCTGGTCTCAATGCCCTGGCTCAGGCGGAAGGTGTGGGATCCTCCGCAGAGTCTCGTCGGACAAAGAGGTACACCTTCCATTGTCTGAGCAGGACTAGGGGCTGGTGGACATCAGGTCCAGAGGCGTGTTGCCTACAGGCTGCACGGCTGTAACAGAACGGTTTCTGCTACTGGGACATTGTACGGGCTTAGTTCAGGAAGGAAAGGGGCCCTAGGATACGACACACAGTTATTCTGCTAGATCTGGATCTGTTTTAGTCATTGTAACCCCACACTGGTTTCAGGCAGTGAAGGAGATTTGAAGTGGAGATGTTTATTGGACAAAGGCCTGGATAATGGGGGGGGGGGGGTTCCAAATTGCTTCTGGGAGATGTTCACTTTTCACAGGGCAAAGGGGAGGGATGTGTGTTTTCTCTCTCGTTAGTGCCGCGTCCCGAGAGTGTTTTGGAAGAGCTAACTGCATTGACCCCGGCTAGTCACGTGTGAATGTGGGGTACAGGGTTGAGTGCTAGCGTTCTGCGGAAAGGAAAGCTAATATTATAAATATAAGTGTAATAGTGCCTATGAATGGTATTGTGTATGCTATTGTGCATTGAATGTGCATAGGACGTCTTAGAGCGTCATAGAACGTCCTAGAACGCCATCGGAGCATTGAAATGTTCATGTGATATGATCATAGATCAATGTTGCTGGTTGAGAACTGTTATGGCCTGGGGGGGAGTCTGGAAGTGTCCTGGGGGGGGGGTCTGGAAGTGTCCTGGGGTGGGGAGTCTGGAAGTGTCCTGGGGAGTCTGGAAGTGTCCTGGGGGGGAGTCTGGAAGTGTCCTGGTGCCCCGGTAACATCTACCAGGCGGCAGCAGCGTGAACAGACCATAGCCTGGGTGGCTGTCGTCCTTTATGATGTTCCGTGCTTTCCTAAGGTACCTGATGTGGTAAATGCAACAGCTTTTTGGTCCCACGCAAATGTGAGCATTGTAGCTTGTTACTGATGCATTTAAATGAAAGCCAGCTTCCTTAATCAAATGCAAATTCAGCTACTCTGCTGTTTTTCAGCCTTGTTAATACACATCTTGATGAAACTGAAATTTTGGCAGTTCCTGTGCTTATTTCAGCCCAAGTCAAGCACTGTAAAAGCCAGCATTGCACCAGGAACAGCTGAGTTTTGTATGTGAAGGAAACTGCTTGGAACAAGCCTGGAGTTCTTGAGCTTAAATGCATGGGTTCAAAGGGGCTGCTTGGAACAAGCCTGGAGTTCTAGAGCTTAAATGCATGGGTTCTAAGAGGCTGCTTGGAACAAGCCTGGAGTTCTAGAGCTTAAATGTATGGGTTCTAAGGGGATGCTTGGAACAAGTCTGGAGTTCTAGAGCTTAAATGCATGGGTTGTAAGGGGCTGCTGTAGCACCAGATGACCTGCAAACAGTAGAGACTGGATTTCTTAGTCAAGTGTGGTGAGGCCGGGCACCCGGTAATATTTTTTGTGCTCTTGCTCTATTGCTCTATTGGCATACATTTCTGAAAAGTATGTGGAGCTCAAGTTGTGTCCCAGTCTCGGCCCTGAGGGAGGGAATCTGTGTCCATTGCCTATTTCAACTGCACACTTATTTATGTACATTGACTTTATAATATTCTGATCTCCCTCACACCCGTTGCCTCCCATTCATTAGTACAACAGGCCCGTGTGACAAATTAGTCAAATTCTGTTTTCTAAATGAACGAAGCATGAGGATCTTGGATCGGTTTGTTTGTCAATTAGAGTGTGTGGGGTTGATACGTGGTCTATTTGTGTCTTTCTCCCCCTCTCTTTTTCTCTTGTCCTCTTTCCTCCTGTCTCAACCTCTCATCTTCTCTCCCCAGTTCCCTGGATCTCCCAGTCTAGATTTCAGACAGTGGTGTAGTGAGAGAGGCGATGTAATCCATCTCCGGGGAAATGGGCCGATCCATATTAAAGATTTGATAAGATGAGAGGGGTGTGTGTGGTCTCAGATCTTGGGTGTTCCCATCGACCCTAGACAGTCTTCCTGTGTGGATATCAACAACAGGTCATTTTTCCATGGTGAACTCTCCACTTCTTCCATTTTCTCTCCATTTTATAAGATATATTTTCTCTCTCCTCTTCCTTGTCATTAAGCTCTCTCTCTCCCTCTCTCTCTTTACATTCTCTGTCTCCCTTTTTCTCTGCTTCAACACGCTTTTCATTCTCTTTCATTTTCCTCCATCTCATCTGTCTCTCGGTCTGTCCCTCCCTCCCTGTAATCTCAGGGAATTGTCATCTTCCTCTTCCATTCAGCTGTTCGTTAGGAGAGTTAGTGTCTGCCTTCAGTAGAGAGCACAGGAGGTAAGTAAACGAGAGAGGAGGAGAGAGACAGAAAGGGAGAAGGAGGCGACTGATTGGGTCTCTGACAGCTGATCAAGTTGACCTTTGCTTCCCGTAAGGGAGGAGACGAGGACCAGAGCATAAGAGAAGAGGGAGGCCACAGTATGGTGACTGAAGAGCTGACACAACAACTGTGACAGGAGACCAGCCCTTCTGGCAAATGGTCTGAGAGGGGGAGAGAGAGGGGAGGGGGGGTGGAGGGGGGGTGGAGGGGGAGCAGACAGGGAGTTGATCACATTCTTGGCCTGACCAGTGTCATTATCAGACAAAATTCTCTCTCTCTCTCTCTCTCTCTTCTCTATCTATCTCTCTCTCTACATATATATATATATATATATATATATATATATATATATGCCACTCTACATGTGTCACCTTCCACATTTTGTCACATCTTAAACTTGAGCAACTGTTCCATAATAACTATCTGACCCCAGCCTTAATATGTCATTCTAAACATATGCTTCTTCAGTGGTTCCCTTCACATTTACACATTAGCTTAAGGTTCACCAGTGGACGGTGATATTTCCTTCTCCTGTAGACATTTATCTTCCCCTGGACAAATGTGGACACACACACACACCAACGCACACCAACACACACACACACACACATCAACACACACCAACACACATACACGTTCTTGTCACAGTTGTCGGCTCATTAGTTCTGTCATGGTCAGAGACGCTGAAGGCACCCCAATCATTAGAGAAAGAGAGCAACGACAGACAGTAAGATAGAGAGAGAGAGAGAGAGATGAAAGAGGGGGGGGACACAAGGAGATATATATATAGAGAGAAAGAGGGACACGAAGGGAGAGAGAGAGAGAGAGGTAAAGTGGTAAAGTCTGTGTAATTTAGTAAATTAGCGATGCGGCCATGGCTAGCTCCCTGTGTGACGACCACCCTCAGGGTTTTCTACTTCCTATATTTCTATTAATGAACGAGGGAACACATAGCGAAGGCACTAGAGAACAAAGAGAGAGGGAGTTAGAGGAGCGCCACAGAGCTCCTACCAGAGGTATAATAGCTTTAGTTGACCTCTTCCAAAGTATTTTTGTACTAATGCCTGTTGTTTCAGAATGAGCTTCTAATTGGACTGTTACTCAACTTTCTCTGTCAGTTCTTCAACACCCCAAGGACTGAACTTGTTTATAAGAACCAAAGAACGCTTTATGGAATCAGTGTCCAAGTGTTTTCCCTACTTTGATAACACACACACACATGGGCAGTGGGGTGTTCGGTCAGTTGTTTGCATGTGTGTGTTAAGAGAGAGACATATGTGTCCCTTTATACGATTGACACGTTTCCTGCCCCATGCTGTGAATAGCATTTTGTCTTTTTATTTAGATGAACCAGAACAGACACCCCTTAACATTTGAAAAAAAAGTCTGTCTCCAACAGATACTCTCTACATACAGATCTACACGGTCCGCGCAAGTGGGTTACTGACATGTTATCATTCCCCAGTAATCGGAATCCCCTCTCAGATGTCGTGAGGGGTTTGGGGTGCACCAATACATTGGCCATCAATCGGTATTGTAACAATCGAGGGGAGAGCCACGGCTGGTACTGAAAAAGATCACATGTTGTGAGTGTTATTGGACTGACAGGGTCGTCACAACCGTTGTGGTAGTCTAAAAAGGCCCCAACAGACCGGGGACCAGTGGATGAGCCGTGCCGGATGGGGACACGTGTTGGATTGGAAGCAGAGCGGTAGAAGATGTGCCAGGAAGACAAAGAGAAACCCACCCTAATAGCAAAGGTTGGGAAGACCAGCTAGAAATGGTACTTTGGGTCAAGATACCACTTGAAAACGGGAAACCCATTTCAGGGTTCTGGACCGGTTCCCCTCTTCCGTTGGCCCTGGGCACGTCTCAGGCAACATTCTCGTCTACTTCCTGATTCAGCCAAAATAAATTATGTCATTGGCATAACGAAGAGGCAGCTCAGATTTCTTGGCCTATCAGGAGGAAGAATCAATCTAGTTTGGCTCAGAGCGACACACCCCCTTTTGTGGGAACCACAAATGATAAGGAGCTCTGAACTTGCAGCTTTGGACTTGCAGCTTTGGACTTGCAGCTTTGGACTTGCAGCTCTGGACTTGCAGCTTTGGACTTGTAGCTTTGGACTTGCAGCTTTGGACTTGCAGCTCTGAACGTGAAAACATGTTAAATAATGGAACAAACTCTAAACCAACAGGCAATAAAACACTTGAATGTTGTTTGTTTAGCGTAAAAGCCAAACTGATTTGAAATGTTCCCGAATTTGAGCTGTCACTAAATATGGTAATTTGTTTTACGGTTCAAATCACATTCCACATCTATTTCACACTCTCAAATAAAGGAATATTAGTTACACTGTGAAATAATATATCATATAAAATAATGCATTCCAATCAACCCAGGTACTTTTCCACAACTTTTGTTTGGAATAAAAATCCAAAATAAGATGTGTGATATTCAAGGTTTTTAAATGTGCTCGTAATTCTTTTACCATTTATTTAATGTTGTGTCCTCAAAACCAAATGTCCCTCAGTCATTTATTCTTCTGTGTGTGTGTGTGTGTGGGGGGGGGGTGCTCTCAGGAAGACAACAAGAAACACCCTCATATCACCGCTAACAGAGGTCTTATCCCTCCTTCATCCCTCCCACTTCTCCCTCCCACTCATCCCTCCCATCTTTCCCTCCCACTTCTCCCTCCCACATATTCCTCCCTCACCCCTCCCACTTATCTCTCCCACTTCTCCTTCCCACGTATCCCTCCCCCTTATCTCTCCCTCTTCCCTCCCACATATTCCTCCCTCATCCCTCCCACTCATCCCTCCCACCTATCCCTCCCACTCATCCCTCCCACTCATCCCTCCCACCTATCCCTCCCACCTATCCCTCCCACTCATCCCTCCCACCTATCCCTCCCACCTATCCCTCCCACTCATCCCTCCCACCTATCCCTCCCACCTATCCCTCCCACTCATCCCTCCCACCTATCCCTCCCACTCATCCCTCCCACTCATCCCTCCCACCTATCCCTCCCACTTATCCCTCCCACTTATCCCTCCCATCAGCCGGTCTGTCAGGAGAACAGTCCCCTGCTGCTGCATGGCTCCATCCTTCCTGTTCTCTAACCCTGTTTCTTCCTCCACCCCTCCCTGGTTTTGTGAGCGTCAAGGCTGTTGGATCATGACATCTCTTCTCATGGCGTCTCGGAGACAGTAGCAGGCGGAGGGGCGACAGACGAGGGGAATGAAGGCAGGGAACTGAGCTGTATCTTCCCTCTTGGTCTTTGATGGTGTCACATGTCTGGTTGTGGCTGTTTTTCTGACTCTTGTACCTTTTAGATCCTTCTCCCCTCTGTCTCCCCTCTGTCTTCCCTCAGTATCTGTCTCCCCCTCTGTCTTCCCTCACTATCTGTCTCCCCCTCTGTCTTCCCTCACTATCTGTCTCCCCCTCTGTCTTCCCTCACTATCTGTCTCCCCCTCTGTCTTCCCTCACTATCTGTCTCCCCCTCTGTCTTCCCTCACTATCTGTCTCCCCCTCAGTCTTCCCTCTATCGCTCATCTCTCACTTTCTCCCCTCTAGCACTCATATCCCCGCTACCTGTCTCTTCCCTTCTCCCCCCCCCATCAATCCCCCCTTGCACTCCTCCTTCTCCTCTCTTTTACACTCCTGTCAGAGGGCTGTCAAAAGGAGATGCTAGTCCATTCCCTTCAGGCAACCAGCAGAAAACAGTTGACACTTCTCTGCCGGAGAGTTGTGGGAAATAGTGTTGGTGTGTGTGTAGGCACACAAGAGGGGCTGGTGTGTTGACTGTAAACATACAACCCATTTGCCAACTGACTACAAGTTGTCTGTCCAGTTTTGTTGGAGTCCAGTCATTCTCTAAGCTGTGTACTAGGATATACAGTATCTATATGCAACATGAAGGCAGTTTCTGTAGACATTCGTAAAACAGAAAATGTGAAAGGAGACAATATCACATTTTCAACGCTGGGCTTATTTATATGTGGCATATTTCCACTGGAGAACACTGACTTAAGCCAGTCCATAAAACCATTTAAAAACTCACTTTTCCACCCAACATTTTCTTTTTATTCTCACATTATGTATGCAGAAAAATAAACAAGGCTTAGTTTTATCATGCACACCCACCCCCACGTGTGTATGCATGAAAACACAGTGTGAACACATGCATTGACACACACACACACACACACACGTTCTTTGGCACATCAGTAAATAAATACACTTGTGTGAAATCCCCCTGATATGGGTGGCCTCTCAGGCTGATGAGAAAAATGCCTGAGTAATTTCGGAGAAATTATTTTTCACAGTGCAATGAAAAATATCGATAAATCTGATAAATTCCAATTTCCACGGTGACTTGCTCCTCTCATAGGCTAGCAAGTGTGTTTGTGAACTAAAACCCCTACAATATAGTCTCCAGCTGTGCGTGTGTGCATGTGTGTGTTTGTGTGTGATGTTCGATATTATTTAATCCAATAATCCGCCAACAAATGTACAAATATTGGATTGGCATAAATGTTTATTACTCTCTGACACTGGAGAAAAAAACATTAATCCACAAAGTGGGAAAAATATAAGTAGCCAGTGTATTTCCTGTAATTAGAGCAGTGTTAAGCCTTGTGGCATTTCCCTGACCTTCAGCTTGCTTTCATAATAACCAAAGACAGTTTGAACGTCTTACCTCAATCAGACTATGTTTGTCCTTGAGAGCCATCAAACATTCATTTAAATGTATGTGCAAGAATGCGCACACATACTCACACATAAAAACACACATCAGCACACAAACGCGCACACACACACACACAGCCCACACGCTTATACGCACATTCACTCACACAAATTAACACATGTGCACATACATACACACGCACCTACCATCTGCCAAGCAATGAGATTCTGCTTAAATAAATAATTGCAGAGAAACAGCGTCACTAGTTAAAACAGTACATCTACATATTGTTATGGCACACAAAAGAAACTCTCCTGGTTTGTCTTAAAATATAATTGCCTTTCTGAGTCTAACTGCTTGTTAAAATAGCCTGCAGCTTTTCAAAGTTGCAAGTCAATCAATCTTCGGTTTTTTTCACTGATGAAGAGAAGAATAAATACCCATTTGAAAGGATTTGAAATGGAATGGGCTCTGGGTGCAACTAGACGCTGAGTTATTTCGCTACCAACACAGCTTCGATAAACTCATACTGCAACCAATATACTGAGACAATTTACTGGAAATGTCAACTGCCTTTTTAACATTTCATTACTTTGAATTATAGCATGCACTGCCAGTTAGATGTATGGCGGAATTACAGTACAAATATTGCCTCCTCTATCTAAATTAATATCTCATCATACCAATATTATGAGCTTTTTTCCATGTTAATAACAACCTAAAGCGACTTCTGATTTGATATAAAGGGCAGAGAACTAACCTCAAAGTCTCAATACAGCTCAATACGCACCCCTCTTTAAATAAATCTCCCCCAGAGGTTTCAATAACCTGACAATTGTTGTTTAAAAAGTTTGTGGCATTTTTTTCTTTTTTAATTCAATGGATTTATCCCCGTTCGTGTGGGGAGCGGAGACTCGAAATTCAACATGAGGTAGCCACACTGTCCTTGTTGATGGAAAGGCAAACAGAGCGTGGCTTATTTAGATGTGGTCCTAATTGGCAGCCTGGATAGAGTAACAATAGTCTGCATAGCAACGTTTTTATTTTTTTTATCTATTCTGGTTTCCTTTGTAACAGTAGATAAACGAACTACAGCTTGCTCTTCTCTTAGAGGACTGACTATCTTGCTATCAGTTTTGAGAACGAGGGCCAGGGTGTCTGTTTTATCACTTACTTGTCATCTTGGAGACGAGTCGACGAGTGTGCTTTCACTATTTTGGAGCCTTATTATTAAAGAAAGCCCCTGGAGCTGGAAGCGGGGGAACGGGGGGAACGGGGGGAAGGGGGGAAACGGGGGCAACGGGGGGAACGGGCAATAAATATACATATCGTAGAGCCATCTGTCCGCCTGTCGTTGCACCTCAATGCTGTTAGGTGGCACCTTGAAGCCTTTTCCTAAAGGTTTTCAGTTAACCGTAATAATCAGATATAATCAGATATAATAAATAACACGTGTAGGCCGTGGGTGGCTCACAGAGGAACACGGGGGGGTGCCGTATTTGTCTCAAGCTGAGCGGTTCTGGTGACTTCCGGCCCAGCCGATGCATTGCTGAGAGGCCAATGCACCTTCAGAACGAGAGACGGTTTTATAAACATAGATCTGTTCCCAGTGCCAGTTATTCATCCGCTCTCTCAGGGAATCTAGACACGTCCGGAATGTTCAACCCCCCCCCCCCATCCTCATTCCCACTCCGTGACGACGGTCCTAAACCTCTCACTGGGAGCAGTATTCGGATGACGGATGCGTAATGGCCGGTGCGTGATCTACATGCACGCAGACGGATGAGGGGGATGACATTACAAAAGGAGATGTCATCGACATTCCAATTTCCCTCGCCCGGGACGACGCGCTCGGATTGTAATGAGTTGTTGACCGTGCGGGGGGGGCGGATGGGAGCGCCGTCGGTTTGAACCCCGGGGCGGCCGTCGTATCGTAAACAAAGACACGGAGCGATGGGAGCGATTAGATTTGGGCCTCAGACGTGACCCCCGGCGCCCCAAACCCCCCCCCTCCCGGACTGCTGCACCCGGCTCAAAGGACGCACGGCGTCGACGTGATCTGACCGAGCGACGGACGGTTTCAGTTGGCCCAGATCGGACCCCCCCTCGCCGCCCGCTGGGCTGTGGTTTGTGTCCCAGGCCGGTACCGGTACCGGCACCGCGCGTATAGAGAGCAGCTGGCACACGTTCACAGGTAACGCCGGGGAGTTTCAGAAGCCGGCAGCTGGAGCGTCGGGGGGGTCGAAGAAAGGGGAGTCCCGCGCGGGAGAGTACACGAGTCACACGGAGGACGGGTAGTGGAGGTGCTCAAGGCCAGTTGACGTGGACGGTGGGATCCGAAGAGGGCTTGCAGGAACACAGAAGTAATTGAGCTCTGAGCGACTCCGGTGAGACGGCTGTTCGCTGTTTCAGTCATTAGACTTATACCGCAGTCGTTTGGTTTGTAGATGTCTTGTCGGTGTGTGTGTCTGTCGATGTGTGTGTCTGTCGGTGTGTGTCTGTCGGTGTGTGTGTCTGTCAGTGTGTGTCTGTCGGTGTGTGTTGTACAGTACGGGCAACAACTGCTTCTGCCAAGCAGGCAGATGTGATAAACAGAGTTCCTTGAGACGCTGTGAGCTGCTAGGAGTTGTTTAATGTGGTATATTTCGGCACCTTAAAGGTTTATTTAAGTTTTTCCGACTTCTTTTTGAAAGATTCCCTACCTAAGACAAGTTCCAGCTGAAATCATTGTGTAAATGTTTTAACGAAAAAGCATTGTTAAAACAAAAACGTATCTTGGACTTAAAGACTACTTTCAGCTGAGGACCCTTTAACATCCACAAGAAACACGTTGCTCCCCATACAGTAGCTGATGACAAGTATGAGTTCAGAGCAGGTGATTGGGGTCATGTGATCCGTCACATGACCCCCACCATTGAAAGTGTGAAGTTACTTCAGAACATGCTGTTCTTTCACTGCCCAATTAGATCAAATGGACGTTTAGGTGCGATGCTCTCTGCCTGTTTTAATTGGATAGTCGGTTGTTCTTATTTTGTCTGCTGAACCAACAATCGGTTTGCATGGTGGGTCTTTTAAGCTGGAGGATGTCAGACGGTCGTATGACTGCAGTGACTCTTTATCTTCACAGGGGCATTAGCGCTTAGAGGGAATACCAAGCTGTGTTCTAAAAGCACGACCATCTTCTGCCTGGGATCTGACCACCACTGTCCCTGCGCCCAAGGACATGACGGCAACCTCTCCAAACGACTGTCGTCCGGGAGCACTTTGCCGTAGCGAAGCGATGACAGGATGGCAGTGGCTCACATCAACATTGTAATCCATCATAAATCCTGGGCGTACTACAATTCACACCGTGGCCCAACACCTGGGCCCACGGGCCGGATATAAATAAATGCAAATGAAACCCTCAGCAGCCTATGCTGTCGTAAATCTAATTAAAACGGGGCCGACTTTCTGGCGGCAATAAGCAGCGGCGTACTGTAGTTTCAGCTCTGGCGACCTCGCCACTCGGGAGGCTTCAGTTTGGAAATCGCAGCAGTTGCTATGACACGTTGCCATGGGCTGACAGGAGACGCGGATGACATGGTTGTCTCCACATGTTATTGCGCCATGGTTGTCTCCACATGTTATTGCGCCATGGTTGTCTCCACATGTTATTGCGCCACGGTTGTCTCCACATGTTATTGCGCCATGGTTGTCTCCACATGTTATTGCGCCATGGTTGTCTCCACATGTTATTGTGCCATGGTTGTCTCCACATGTTATTGCGCCATGGTTGTCTCCACATGTTATTGCGCCATGGTTGTCTCCACATGTTATTGCGCCATGGTTGTCTCCACATGTTATTGTTCCACGGTTGTCTCCACATGTTATTGTTCCACGGTTGTCTCCACATGTTATTGTGCCATGGTTGTCTCCACATGTTAGTGTGCCACGGTTGTCTCCACATGTTATTGTGCCACGGTTGTCTCCACATGTTATTGTGCCACGGTTGTCTCCACATGTTATTGTGCCACGGTTGTCTCCACATGTTATTGTGCCACGGTTGTCTTCACATGTTATTGTGCCATGGTTGTCTCCACATGTTATTGTGCCATGGTTGTCTCCACATTGTATTGTGTCTGGTAAGCTAGGACCTGGAATCATGAGAAGAGGAAAACAGACACTGAATGAAAAAGTGGACAATGGACAAAAAACAGCTGATATTGCTGGTTAAAAAATGCAAAGAAAGCGAAGCTGTTTTTAAAGAGTAACACCTGCATGGACACTTTCGATGCAAGCGAGACAGAAATGTGATGCCACTGCTCGTGGTGCATGGTGAATGTCCGCGCTGCTTTTAGGGTTTAGAACCTTGGAAAATGACCTGGTACTGATTTCTGCTCGCCTGCAATGTGGACAACATCTTCCTGGTGACCTTCAGCTGATTCATTGAAATGCCTGGAGGACATTTTAAAAGGATGACACTTCTTACAGATCTGTGCATTTTTCAATGAAGATTGCTTCCCTGGTGTTTGGGCTCAGAGGCCTCTGGGCTCTTGGAATTTAGCATCTAGTGCTTGACTTGGGCCGCAATGGCCCGGAAAGTTCCGGAACAACGTTCTGCTACTACTAATTTTAGGGAAACAAAGTTCTGGTTCCTTTTTAGGCAAAAGAGCAAGCCTTGTTGGAAACAGCCTCATTAACAATTACATTTTGATGAACATAGTCTAATGTGCGATCTGTCAGTTCCGGCACTTATTTTATCCCAAGACGAGCTCTGGCTACATTGATCGTACTTGACGTGAGCAGACAGTTTCCTTAATGAAATACAACAAATCAGAGTATTAAGAGTCAAACTCTAATGAGCAGCGAGGCGGAATGCATCACAAGGAATGACACCTGATTTCATCTCACTTGTCAACCACCAACCGCACTCCTTGCAGTTGACTGGGAGTAGGTAGCCACATGTGAGTGCATATAAGGCCAAATAACTGGAGCCCAACTGGAGTTTGTCCTGAGGTTATGACCTAGTCCGGTGAAACGCTGGGTCCAATTTGTAGGGTATGTAAAAGAAATTGTCACGTTAACATTTCTGCTATTTAACATGTAGTCTTATCCAAAGTGTCTTACAAATTGAACCGTACTGGTCCAACACCGTACTGGTCCAACACCGTACTGGTCCAACCCCGTACTGGTCCAACCCCGTACTGGTCCAACACCGAACTGGTCCAACACCGTACTGGTCCAACCCCGTACTGGTCCAACACCGTACTGGTCCAACACCGTACTGGTCCAACACCGTACTGGTCCAACACCGTACTGGTCCAACCCCGTACTGGTCCAACACCGAACTGGTCCAACACCGTACTGGTCCAACCCCTTACTGGTCCAACCCCGTACTGGTCCAACACCGTACTGGTCCAACACCGTACTGGTCCAACCCCGTACTGGTCCAACCCCGTACTGGTCCAACACCGAACTGGTCCAACACCGTACTGGTCCAACACCATTGATTTTCAGTGGTCCCTTGGGGACCCCCAGCAGAGGTCTTTATGGGTCCTGGAATTCCCGGATCCTACCCAGGACCTGAGCGGCCCATTTTTCACTTCCTCACGAACCTCGGTCTGTGCTGACGGAATTAAGACGAGTGTCGTGTATGCAATTACATTGTATTTACAAACTGGACCCGAATGGACCCATCCTTTGTTAATTAAATGTCTAAGGTAATGAGAAAACTGTGGAAGCTTGTTATCGAAAAGTGGAACAGACAGCATTTTAATATGTTTAAGTCTCTATAAAATATGTTCTAAGGAGAATACCCTTTTCTGTTTTCACAATTTCTGAAAGTGATTACATTGATTTTGTCACTTTCACAAAAATAAATGAAGGTATTTGTAAACACTGTAGAGTTTAGACATTGTTTGGTAGCGGTGTATAAAACCCCCCCAAATAACCATGTCAGTCTTGAGCCTTGCGTGTCTGTTTCCCAGCATGTTCGACCGTGTCCACGGTCAGGGAATATTATCCCCCCAGACTTGGGAGTTGCTGCCCAAAGGCCACATTCAGCATTGTTTTGGATCGTCACCCGTCACTGCCTGACTGCCTGGGGGAAGTAAATGTGGCTCCAGTTCACCTTTCCCAGGTATTTTCACAGCCAGTAGGGTTAGGGGGTTAAGGGGTTATGGTTAGGGGTTTAGTGCTAACGCCCTGCTAGGACCACCCTCTGGCTTAAAACGGGGCGCAGTCTTTATTTAGAAGAAGAGATATTCCTGATTCACTGTGGAGAGATGCAGGCAGGTTTCATCTGGATGACATCTTCCTGTCTCATTGCTGCTCCACGACTGTACTGACAGGATAAACGATACCAATTCCCCCTGCAGTGACTTAAGTTCTGCAGGATGAACGATTCTGATTCCCCCTCCTGTGTTTCCATGTCTGATGGACGAACAATTCCGATTCCGCCTCCATTGACTCAATGGCCATAGAGCCAAGTGTCACACACACACACCCAGGCAAGCACAGGGGTCGGACCAAAGTCAGCTACCAGAGGTTTCCAAGTGCGTTCAAAGATCTTTTGGGGCCTCAGGTACTTGTTGTTTAGATTTGAATTACTGCTTGTTAAGGCTTAAGGTAATGATTGCTGTTGTTTAACAGCTAGTAACTGATGTGTATCTCTTTTTGTCTGTAGCCTGAGTGTGTTCGTAAGATCCTTTTAATGGCGCAAGAAAAGACAAACTTTTGAGTTACTCGTCTGTCCGTCCCCGCAATTATCTTTTCTCCGCATGAGCTGCCGTCTCCTGATACCACAATACATTTGCCTTTGCTATTTCCGGAAATAAATGTAAAATAATCCTGTGTGGGAGCTTTGGGTTTGTTCCAACCGAACGGTGATGGCTTTGCCTGCTGCAGCCATTATTCACACCTATTGTTCCTGTGCTGCACTCACCCCCTGAGTCCCCCCCTGGGAGCGGGTGATTGTGACTCCCATTTCCTCCCTGGGAGCTGGCGATAGTGACTCCCATCCAGGCATACCGGAAACAAACAGCGCCATCTACGGGTAGCGTTGTACCGACCACAAGCTTGAAATTGCCGTTGTAAAATAAGCCCGGATACCTTAATTTTTTAACGACCTGCGAAAACCCCAGGTTTTGTGCTGGTATAATAATTGATTGTGGGTTTTCTGGCGTTTTTGTGGGTTTTGCAGACGAAGATAAAGTTTTAGGGGGGTTTCAGTTCACTATTATAACCTTGAACTGTACAGACAGACACGCGGACACACAAACAGACACGCACACACACACACAAACAGACACACACAAATCACTTAACAATTGGGAATTAATTATTTCCAAATCAGTTGGCCTCAATTAAATGCAGACTCTCCTCACCAGGTCCATCCACCACTGGGGATGTCTAGCCAATTTAGGAAGCAGACAGCAACAGAAGCATCAACCTGCTGATGGTGTCAGCAATAAGTACCTGGAACAGGTATATATTTCCCCTTAGGCACAGATCTAAAATCAGATTAAACCCTGCTAATCCTGACCTTCACCGTTATTAGGGAGACTGCAGGACTGGCCATAGATCAGTGTCTGTGGGGGCAGATAAACCTAATGTGATCTATTAGTAGTAAACACCTGTGATGTTTGGACTGGCCGAGATTTAGGGCAGGATAGAGGTTTGGGTAAGGCCCTGAGATACACCTGTTTTCACTTTAATAGTCCGAGTCCTCTCTCATCAATCCATCAACACCCTCAAATGCCCCCACACACACACACGCACAAATTCACTCACAGAGATACACACAGACACACACACATTCACTCTCCCTTCCCCATCTTAGGGTAATTATTGCCAGAGGCAGGTTAGGTCGGAGATGGATTGCCTCTGACGTCTGGTAGAAGTGAAAGAGGAGAGGGAGAATATGGCACAGAGAGAAAGGAGGAATGACAGAGAAAAGAGGAGAGGAGAGAGAGAGAATACAGCACAGAGAGAAAAGAGGAGAGGAGAGATAGAATACAGCTCGGAGAGAAAGGAAAGATGACAAAGAAAAGATAGGAGAGGGAGTGGATTGAGAAGAGAAACTCAAAGAAGAGGAGAGTGAAAGGAGAGAGAGGAGATAGGGGGAGGGAGGCAAGGAGGGAGAAGATAAAGAGGTACCCAAGGAGGCGAGGTGAGTGGGGTTGAATGAGACAGTCAGGTAGACAGAGGCTAAGCAGCTTGCATTCGCCTTATGATTTAAATGGTTGATACCATAGAAGAAACAGTTTAGGAACCATACTAAACACACATACACAAACATACACACTACGTGTACACATACACGTCTTATCACCGGCTCCAGCAATCCTCACAGCGGTGGAACGCAACAGCATTTGACAGGGGAGCCTATTTGTAGATTTTTTTCAATGTGTGGTTTTCTTCTATATCTTTCTCTCTCTCTCACACACACACACAAATCTTTTAAACAAAAACATACATCTCTCACACAAAACGTAAACACAAATATCTCTTAAAACACATGCACACACATCTCTTGCACACAAAGAAAAATCACACACACACACACATCTTTCTCCCCCCACAAACAACCTCACAACAACACTCCCACCCACCATACCATCTCTTCTCACACAAACACACCCACAACTCACTCGCACATAAACACACATCCCTCTGTCTTTCTCACAAACAAACACACACACACACACCTACTTCAACTCCAAACACACTCACCTCTTTCACACAAACTCACAAGCACTCAGTTCTCCCATCCCATCCTTCGTTGCTGTTATTAACCTGTGGGAGCCCCTGCTCCACTGGGAGGGTGAACCCTGATCTCACTCTGGGACTCTGAGATGAAGGTCGTTAGCAAATAGACTTCACCCTTTAATTACTACTAGACCTGACCTGGCCTGGCTAGTGTATCTGTGAGTTTCTTTCTCTCTCTGAAATCAAAAGCACTTATACCCCTTCCCTCTGTCGCTGCGTTCCGCTCAGTTTTATTATCTTCGAATAAAATACATTTACGAACATAATATCCCAGTTTCATTTCGTAATTCAGAACCTGTGTTTTCTCACCAGCCTGCTGCGTTTCAAAGGAATCTGGGTTCAATGGTAGTAGGAAGAATGGAATGGGAGAATGGATGGAAAGAAATGATATGGAGAAGGAATAGGAGGAAGCAATTGGAAAAACGGATAGGAGGAAGTAATTGTAAGAAGGGACAGCAGGAAATGAATTGGTGAATGAATTGATAGTCATCTATTGTAACCGCGACATGGTAGATGGAGTCGATTCTTCCAGTAAAGCCGGGGAAAATTACTGTAATCATTCCTTCCGGTCCTCTCTGTGTTTCCCCATTACTTTGACAGCAATATTATAATACAACTTATAATGGATACTGGTTGTAAAGCAACTGTGAAAGCGACTGTGGGCGCCATGGGTTGAATGGTGGTAATTCACGCTGATCTAAAATTCATTTGACTCCCTGTGGGGGAAGAGCCGTCATTGTCGACATACACTCACAAAAAAACACGTGTATCCATGCAGACCAACACACGTACCATAACTAGACCCACAAAGGCACACACGTGCACATGAGTGTGTGTGTGTGTGTGTGTGCTTGTTGAAAATCAACGGTTGAATTATCGGTCTAATTGACTGAGTGTTGGACCAGTTTCTCCCTCTAACCGCTGTGGTTGACGTCAGCGGCAGCTGTTACAGCATAAACCTTCATCTGGTTTCAAAGCAGACATTTCGGTGAACGTCGACACCCTGAGGATGCCACGTGTCTTGAGAACCCTAAGGGCACCTGCGTGGACATTGGCTCACCTGTTGATGCGGCAGGTGAAGAGACACACGTCCACCTGGTGGTGATGCACGGACGCTAGGATTCAATTTCGCAGATTGTCCAGAGTTGCCACGCTCGGAGGAGACTAAAAAGACACTCGCAGAGAGTTCCTTCTCCTTTCGGCAAGGTGAAACAGATACGGTAAACATCTCATGACCGAGAAAAGGGGATGAAACGGGGGAGAGGGAAGAGGGTTTTAGCGCATTTAGTGTGACTGAAATACAGTAAGGAAGGCATTTTCATGGACTCGTTATCTACTTTGTAATAATTCCAGCAAACCAGTAATAGAAAATTACCATTATAATTGCAACAGCCGAAGGCAAGGTTTCTGCAAAACACCATGAGTTTTAATTTCACACCCTTCCCTTCCCCAGAAATTTTTTCCCCACTCAGCGCGTTGTCCATTGGCTAACTGTAAACTGGTTTAGGTCCTGTCGCCCCGTATTGCATCCTGCTCCTAGTCCACTGACGGTGCTGGCAGGTGACACATGTCTGGCTTGCTATTTGTGCAGCTCTCAGCTGTTTGCTTTAGTCTGGAAATGAAAGCGGGAAATCTCATGTGCTGTCCCCTCCTCTGCCAACGTTTCCTTCAGTCTCCCTGAGGACTCAGTTAGCATTTGGACCAATACAATTCAGTCATCCATTATGCCTGTATTTGATACGTAAAACAACCCCAGTTTACATTATCATTGAAACATAATTTCAGAACCATGCCCCCCCGTACCCCCCATTTCCCCCCTGTACCCCCCAGCCTGAACCCTAACCCTAGACACACGGGGCTTTACTCCAGAGGTGTATCAGTCCAGCCTGAATCATAACCCTAGACACAAAGGGTTTACTCCAGAGGTGTATCAGTCCAGCCTGAATCATAACCCTAGACACATGGGTTTACTCCAGAGGTGTATCAGTCCAGCCTGAATCATAACCCTAGACACACAGGGTTTACTCCAGAGGTGTATCAGTCCAGCATGAATCATAACCCTAGACACACAGGGTTTACTCCAGAGGTGTATCTGCCATAGACTGACTTGGGTACAAAGCATTTAGAATGTCCATTTTCCAATAACAACCCTGATTTTTGTCTACATCTGTCTCTCTCTCTCTCTTTCTCTTTGTCTCTCCCACTCCCTATTTGCCCCCCCCCTCTCTCTCTTCTCCTTCGCTCTGTTTTTCTCCCCTTTTTCTCTGTAGAGAAGTGTGAGGAGGCGCTCTCCTCTCCGCTCCCTCACACATCCTTTGCTGCCTCCTCGGTCTTCAACAGCGGATATGCTCCAGGCTACGCCAAGATCAACAGGAGAGGAGGTATTTTACATGCAGACACACACACCTGCACACACACCTGCAGACACACACACAGTCTGTCGGTCAGACCACCAGACAGACACACACACACAGACTGTTCGTCATACACACACACACATAACCACAGAGAGACACAAAGCAGCCGCATTTGGGGGAGGGGTTTGGTGGCACCGGTATGAATCATTAGTGATAATTCAATTTGCAAATGTCTAAAGGCTTCCTTTGGGGTGGCACAGCATTGGCACAGCGTTGGCACATAATCAATGGGACATGGGACAAGTATTAGTTTCTGTTGTGTTAGCTGACAAAAGTCAGTGTATGTGTGTGTGTGTGTGTGTGTGTCTGTGTGTGGGTCTGCTTGTTTCCAACGCCCTTTTTAAGATGTGACGTGTTTTTTATGTGTTGGTAAATAACGTGCACAAGCACTGTCAGGAACGCCAATCCTGACTCTCCTGTCAGTTTGGCGAAAGCCTTCGTTGTATTAATGAGTAAAAATGCTTAAAAACATAATAACGGGTAGAAAACGTTTCTCATGGTTATTTATGTGGTAACAATTGAGAAATTGTTTAGGAATGTGTCATAGCTATACATTTCCAGTGCTGGAGATAGGAGCTAACACACTATCATTTCTACTAGCAAAATTGCTCCTTTCAGGCCAAACAGTTGTTATGTTAGCCGGGGAACCCAGGCTTTAACAACCCCACATAACAACACTAACCACATTATTCACTCAAGCCACTCTTACCTCACACTACACAAAATGGAACGTTTCATACATGAACCTTTTCAGACACAACTATCCTATCTGCCTCAGTCACCCCCCCCCTTCCTTCTTCCCTCCATCATTTCACTGCGAGGGGGGGGGTTTCTTTGTTCCCGGCCAACTGTTTTTTTTGGTCCTGTAGCGGGTGTGAGGTAAAGCCGGGAACGGACCACTGAAGACCTGCCGGTCAGGCTGGTTTTCCAGGCCGTGTCCTGTGGCCTTGGGGCTCGTACGTTTCCCCAGCTGCCCCTCAGAGGTTGTGGCCGTTGTGTCTTGGCTTGGGTCGTGGTTCAGGTGTCCCCTGTCCATCACCTCTCGTGTGACTCCTGACTTTGGCTGTGCCCAGCTGCCCTCTGTAGGCAGGTCACGTTTGAAGGTTGAGATCTGCCATGCCGTCCCTGGGACTGAGCGGAGGAGAAGAGGTACCTCCGCTGGTTTACCTGCGACTGGTGACCGAGGGATTTGTGAACAAACCTCAGAAACCTAGATAGGCTAAAATCACTGAATCACGGCTCACTTCAAGGTGGACGCCACCGAGCCAACCAGACAAAGGCTGTGCGCCCGTCGTGTTGCCAGTGTGTGCCAGCGAGACAACTCTTATGGACATCTTCAACCAGTCTACATCGCGGTTCCTCAGCCAACAGCGAGGAGTTAGCCTGCAAGCAGGAGGTGAACACACAGGCGTTGTCCCGACAGCCCACCCGTCAGCAAAACAAAGATGATAATATCCTACTTCAGGAAGCAGAGGTGGGAACACAACCCAGTCTCCATCTACACGGCTGCAATAGACAGAGTCAGCAGTTTTAGGTACCTCTGCATCCACATCGCCGAGGAATCTTCACAAATCTTCAGTTCCACCAGAGTTGCCAAGAGGCCAAAACAGTGACTCTTCTACCTAAGGCAACTAGAGATACGTGGCTGCATTCCGGGGTTCTTTCCAAATAATACTGCCACATCGTGGGCTTAGTCGTTGGCCCGGTTCATGAACTGCCCTACACATCCACCTGAAAGCCTGCAAGGGACCGTTAAGAGAGCCCAGCACATGCTTTTGGCGGCTGTCCTCCCACCCATTGAGAACATCCATCCAGAGTCTGTCAATGACCTGTCACAGCTACGAGCTGTTCATTCAATATCGGTCGGTTAGACAAACGGCTGTGATACTGTGCTTCCCAGACCAGCATCTTGGTAAGAGGGGGCCAAGCGTACGAGCCGTGTTGCAGAGAGAAACAAACTTCCGGCTTAAACTCGTCTCCAGGCTATTGCACACACCACATGCGGGCGTGGAACACACCGTCCATTCAAGGCTGGCCTGCAGGGAGGGACTGTGTCGATCTCAAGGAGTATGAAGTATCTGTCATCGTTTCAAGTTAGCAAATCAAAAATGCTGCAAGGTTTTGCGTCAAGCGCAGTGCCACTTGCAAATGTATGATCGTGTACACTAGCGCTTCCAGTACATCCAGTCCAGCCTGGACTTTCATGGACAAGTTTAATGGACAGGTTTTAACGAAAACGACTGACCTGACAACTCAGCGCTTGGTGTTTTGGCTCACATTACTCATGGAGTAAGTACTACTACTTACGTGTTGTGGGCGATAATTGGTCGGTTGACTAAGCTGATTAAACCAATGCATATCGTCGTGGGAATACTACACATCTTTCCTATTATCCATTGGAGGCCACCCTGTTTGAAGGGTTTTCATTTTTTTTCTTTTCGGTGTAGTCATTGTGTGTGTGTCGTGTGTGTCTACGTGTCCATGTTGGCCTGTGTGCACACCTGTGTGTGATTGTGTGAGGATTTGTGAGAGGGTTTGTGTGAGGGCTTGTGTGAGGGTTTGTGTGAGGGCTTGTGTGAGGGTTTGTGTGAGGGTTTGTGTGAGGGTTTGTGTGAGTGTGTAGCCGAGGGTTTGTGTGAGAGTGTAGCCGCATGCCTGGATTCCAAAGTGTGTCTGTGTCTGTGCTGTTTTTTCAGTTGTTGTTTTTTTCAGGATGGTTAATCAGAAATTCCACATGTTGTTCTCTTCTGATCCCAAGTCTCTGACTTCTCTTCATGGGTGGATTGAGGTTCCATTTCACGTTTTAATTAATCGATAAAACCACCAGCCTGCTTCTCCCTCCCTCCTTCCCTCTCAGTGACAGCCAGATAAAGTGCTATCAGTTTGCTAACCAGCTGTTCTCTTCCTACGGCCTCAAAAGTCATTCATGGACATTTCCTGTTTCCTATAAAGTGTGGAGGCAGGAGAAATGATTTGGAGAGGTCCTGCAGCTCACCAGAGGAACTAAATATGACATATAGAGACAGGACTCAGAAACAGATAGAAGGTAGAGATAGGAACTAGACAGAAAGACAGGAAGTAGACAGATAGACAGGAAGTAGACAGATAGACAGGAAATAGACAGATAGACAGGAAGTAGACAGATTGACAGGAAGTAGACAGATAGACAGGAAATAGACAGATAGACAGGAAGTAGACAGATAGACAGGAAGTAGACAGATAGACAGGCAAATTGCCAGCATGACACTGGCATCCTAGGATGCGCCTGGGTTGCTCTGCTGCCTCATAGGCTGATGTTTAAGAAACCACGCCCAGTCTTTAGCATCAGCCAATCCTTTCGAAATATTAAACTTGCTCCAGCTAAACTAATACGCAACAAGCCATGCAAAGTTGACTACTTTGATTGTAAAGATAACATTTCACATTTCTGTCATTTAGCATGGACTCTAATCCTAAGTGACTTAAAGGGAAAGTTCGGCCCAGATTCATATTTGGATAAAAGTCCACCTACCCAGAATAGTTCCTGAAGGCACATAGAGTAATAATCTTTCTAAAGGATCCATTATTCAGCTCTTTCTGTAATTAGCATTATTAGCATCTTCCAAATTCATGAATGGAAACAGTGCATCTTGCTTCACAAAAGCTGCATTGCAAGCGGATAACTATAGTTAGCTAGGGCCAGTTTGAACACACGGATTTCCGCCGGCTGTTTCGTCAGTATACAGTTAAGTAAATCTATGCTGCCCCGACAGATTACCGATTGCAGTTGGACATGTTTGGTAGTAGTTATCCGCTTGCAATGCATAGTAGTTATCCGCTTGCAATGCAGCTTTAGCAAAGCAAGACACACGTTTCCATCCATGAATTTGGATGATGTTAATAATGCTAATTACAGACAGAGCTGAATAATGGATTGTTTCGGAAAATTACTCTATGTTCCTTCAGGAACAACTCAGTGTAGGTGGACTTTCATACACTCATGGATCTGGGCCGAACTATCCCTTTAAACATTTGATGTAAGTGCTCAAGAACAGAAGGACTAATGATTCCCTTTGCCAGCTCAGAATTTGATCTAGCCACCATTTGTTTCTAAGTCAGATGCCATAACTGCTGGAATAATTGCTTCCTGCCTGCAGCCCCTGATAACTAACTAGAAAATACGCTTAGCTGGTTGGTTATATGCTCTCATCGGTGGTGTGTGTGAGGTGTGTGTGGTTAGCCGGTTGGTTATATGCTCTCATCGGTGGTGTGTGTGAGGTGTGTGTGGTTAGCCGGTTGGTTATATGCTCTCATCGGTGGTGTGTGTGAGGTGTGTGTGGTTAGCCGGTTGGTTATATGCTCTCATCGGTGGTGTGTGTG
>JACXGK010007534.1:0-15364 GCA_016801125.1 Novumbra hubbsi
GACACATAAGCTCGCAGCCAGATTCCAGGGCCCCCAAGTGTCGCAGAGCGGAACACGGAATCACTCCCAAAGCCAGCGCTCAAACCTGGGCAAGCACAACCCACGCGCGCCCAAGCTGGCCATGCACGCACAAACACCACGGTGGGCCAGAGAGAACCCCGCCCTCCGCAGCTTCAGAAGGATGTAGAAGCCTGACACCCACCATAGAACCTGCGGCGCGAAGAGTGATGGAGACAAGGGCCAGAGGAATGTGGCCGGCCGAGGGAGGAGACATCTACTCCACTCTGTTATGCTCAACCAGCTGTGCATGTGAGCGACGAAGGACTTCACAAATTCCAACGTCTGTGATTTGTCGCTTGGCATTTTTGCTGGGACGCGCAGTTTGCAATTGTGGCAGTGACTCAGTAACGGCAGCCTCTCTTTCACATCACGCCGTTCACTCGCCCTGGATGTCAACGCCGGCACACATGCGTCGGAGGAGCACATTCACTGGCCAGCAACCAGGACTGAGTTGGCCTGCACCCTCCACAAAGCAACCCTGTCCCCCCCCACGAAGACGCACCGGGACGCACAGGCAGAGGAGAAGGGAAGGTGTATGTGGGGGATGGCCGCGCTCTGGAAACTGGGCTGCACACATTGTGCATTATTTAAAGCGCCACTCTCAATCAGCGAGTAGTTCTGATGGAAAGCCTAAACGTGACTCTAGCCCGGGCCATAATCAAGTCACTTTAGTCCCTACACGCACAGACACAAACACACACATATAGACACATCACACTAACACGCCACAGGCTTTTAACCTTCATTGGTCACAGTTGGTCCTCCTCACAAGTATGCAACTCAGGGAACGCACAGAGACTGGAACAACACTGTCATATGACAACTGATGGACTTTAGCAAGACTGCCTTGGTTCAAGGAAAACATTTGACCAATTGGATTGTTGTAACCAGGTGTGAACTTTGACCACTTCTATACCCAGTCTATTAACAATAAAAACTAGTCTGCCGGCCCCCAAGGCTGGATTCAATCGGCGGTTTCCTTTGTGGCAGACTGTTGCACATGAGTTGCACATGATATGTGTGTAGAGTTGTGCTGTCTATTTACATCTGCACTGTCAAACCAATTAATCGAAACTCCACAATTCTCAAAACTAGTTCCCTACTTTATTAGCTAATATCCAAACCAACCAACAGGTATAAGTAACAGTGTCGCTACAAAAGATTTTACCCGTTAAATTAGAAAGAGATCACTGTAGTTGGCTAGCTAATCGCTATGATGAAAACAATGGCTCCAATCACTCAATGACTGGTTTGCTTCTATAGAACACAATGACAGTTGAAAAGCTAAACAAAAGGCCATGTAAATCAAAAGCAATCTATGTTTGTGGTCGGTGCTCTTTGTCCTTCGCAATAGAACCGTAAACAGTTTTACTTTAAGCTTCCTATTATGTAGCTACTGAAACTTGTAGCCAGCATAGTTTTAGTCTATCCTGAACAAATCCTGATGCCACATTTGTTTTGAGGATCAGTCAGTGAGTCACCAGGTCAATCACACAGTGGGTCACTCAGTCACTCACTAAGTGAGTCAGTCTGTTACTCGGTCCGTCAGTGAGTCAACTCAGTCACTCAGTCACTCAGTCATTCAGGCACACAGTCAGTTATTCAGTCAGTCACACAGTCAGTCACACAGTCAGTCAGTCACTCACTCACTAAGAGACATTCATTCTGTTTGGCTGGCTCCACTTTTTGGGACAATAAAAAAGCACAAAAAATATTTGTTTCATAGACACCCTCAATCACATCTGGCCACAGATCATCTAGCCAACCTGTTCTGTGGAGTGGTCCTTGGGCATCCGTCGCTATAGAAACCCTCCGCTCTGATCGGGTGCTTCCGCGGCGACTGAAATGCCGAAGGGGCGGATGGCGGTGGTGGGCGAGGGGCACTAGAGGATTCAAGAGGTGCACACCGAGCCACAGCTAAGCTCCGGTGATGGGAGGGGGGGGCCCGGGGGGCCAAACAATGTAGACGGCAGATTCAGACAGTGATTAAATAGGGGGGGGGGTGTCTGCGGTGAAGGAGATAAGTGGCCAAGCCGTAGGGCCCCGGTCCGTTCCCCTCTCTTATCACCGGTGCTCTCTCGGGAGGGAAAGACCAAATTAAAGCTCACGGCACAATGTCGGACCAGGTGTTGAGATCTTCAGCGTGTCGGATTGTCGGGGACACAACTGGAAGATGGTGATTGAAGCCAAACTGAGATCCAGGTGTTATGAAAACAGGCAACCAGAATGGATGACTTCAAAGGGCTGTTCGGGCTCCCTATTCCTCCTTCCCTCACCCTCATCCACTACTCCTGCCCCCTCTTTACATTTCTCTCTTTTGCTCATCCTTCCCTCTCTTTTGTGCCCTTTCTCAACTCCATTTCTCTGCATCAGTCTCGTCTCTTTTTCCATCGCTCGCCTTTCGATCTTGCTCTCGCTGTCTCTCTCGTAATTGGACATTAGGCTGCAGTTGAGAAGTGTGCTCCGCGACAGGTTACTGTGGCGACAGCGCCGGCTCTGTGAGGCCGTTGGATCTATTGCATTAGAAGAGCAAGATCATTAACATTGACAGGCCACAGTGTTTGAACACGACTGGGAAAAGAGCAGTGACAATACTAACACAAAGGTAGCGCGTAAACCAGGAAGAACAGGGAAAAAAGAAAAGAAAACCTGACTGACAGAAGGGGAAAGGAAAGCAAGAGGGAGATAGTGGGACTGTGTGTGCCAGTGGAACACGTGAGCCTGGTGTGTGTGTGTGTGTGTGTGTGGTCCTTAGAGAGACATGAACAGTTGTACAGAACAGGCGGAGGGGTTCTGCGCTACACAATCCCAACCTCTCTGAATTTGAGGTCCAATTTACTGGACTGACTGCAGAAACCCTGGAGAGAATCAGGGAGGAGCAAACAAAGCTCTGATCAATAATAATCCTCCCCCCCTCTCCAGTTGGTTAGCCCTGCTCAATTCAACACATTCAACACTCAATTCACTTCATCTTGACACACACACACACCCCGTTTTAGCCCAAACAGCTGCAAAGCAGTGTGTGTGTGCTGTATGCAGTTTGTGTGTGCTGTGGGTCTTTCTGGCTATCTCCGTCTATGCTCTCCTCACTTGCAAGTCACCCAAGCGTATCATATAGAGAGTCGAATCTGAATCGCAGTCTCGCAGTAATTACAGCATAGTAGTGTGCTTGTTTGAGTGTGTGTGTGTGTGTGTGTGCGTGCAGCGGGGGTTGGGGCTCTACTGTCCTTAATCCACTGTCTTCATTTGCCTAATTAAACAGAGCCTGTCGAAGTTCCCTATTGATCTACAACAGTTTGTTCCTCCTTATACGTTCTACATCGGTTTGTTCCTCCTCTCTCAATCTAGAACAGTTTGTTCCTACTCTCTCACTCTAGAACAGTTTGTTCCTACTCTCTCACTCTAGAACAGTTTGTTCCTACTCTCTCACTCTAGAACAGTTTGTTCCTACTCTCTACCTCTAGAACCGTTTGTTCTTCCTCTCTCGATCTAGAACAGTTTGTTCCTCCTCTCTCACTCTAGAACCGTTTGATCCTCCTCTCTCAATCTAGAACAGTTGGTTCCTCCACTCTCGCTCTAGAACCGTTTGATCCTCCTCTCTCAATCTAGAACAGTTGGTTCCTCCACTCTCGCTCTAGAACCGTTTGATCCTCCTCTCTCAATCTAGAACAGTTGGTTCCTCCTCTCACGCTCTCCCCCCCTGCCTTCCAATCAGCATCCAGGGCCGGCAGCGTGATGGAGAAAGACGGGAGTGGAATACAGAGATATATGGATGGAGGAAACACCACCCAACCATTTTTCTTTAACCAACAGTGCTATTCATTTACCATCCCTATTTCTTTTTACATTGCAGCAATTCCACGGCTTAATCCGCTATTCCCTGTGCTGAAATAGATCCCCCCTGTGTAAATCCCTACTCTCCACCCTACCCCTGTGTGGTCTCTGTGCGGTCCCTGTGCGGTCTCTGTGCGGTCCCTGTGTGGTCCCTGTGCGGTCTTGGTGATACCCCCTGTTCCACCAAATTACCTCACCCATCCGAAGAAAAGATGGAAATATTGATAGCCTATTAGACAACGACGTGAGCCAAGAGAAAGACGCGTCAGATAAAGCGTCAGTGCGAGCAAAACAGCGCCCCTCTGTCTCCATATGGGTTGTCCATTTATCTGATGCTGTCTGGCTAAAAAGCGTATAGCAGGTGACACATATCTTGGCCAGGCCATCACATGCATTGGCTATTTAAGCAAAGGGAGGTGAGGGTCAGGGGTAAATTGCTCCGGTGCTTTTCCATAAAGGATTTCAGTTACTAGTCTTGCCCACGCCCCTCTGCACTTTTGTGAACCCTATTTCAGGCACATACTCTCGCCTTTTTGCAGCAGCTCCCAGCTGGTACGGCTGACCTGGAAATGTGCCAACCAGTGAGGTTTCTGCAAAACCAAAATGCTCAGGAGAGTGCAATATCCCGCCTATGACCACAAATGATCTTTCAGTACCACCTTAAATGATTACCGTGCGTAAGTAACCCTTTTTCCGACCGCCCCGGTCACCCAGACGGCCAGACAGCGTTGACCGGGCGCGAGCGGTCCTGTGTGTCCATAGACCGAGAACGCACGAGCAAGTAGGAGGTCCCGTCAACTTGTTTTTGTCCGCCTATGGAAATTCAACACCCCTCCGACTGACTTGTTTAGGCAGTAACTCCTCTCTTATGCAGTAAACACAACACACAGCTCGTTGCACTTGATAATGATCCTCCGTCTTAACATCACCAGAGCCCGGGGTAATCAATCTCTCCGCTGAGTAAGCCAGAGACCACACCGCCTTAACGCCAGGCCAAAGACTGTGCTGTAAAACCACTAGATTTACCACCACACCAAAACACAGTGCCGCAGATTTCCCATCCAAACCCCCAGCGGATTACAGCTTATGTTATATGGCCTACTGATTTATTAACCGGGGAGAATAACAATGGCACAAATTCTACAGAACCCAACAGCAGGAACATCTGCGTTTAAAGGAGGAACAGCAGAAACTATTGAAAATCTCTTTGCACTGTTAAATCTAATGGCCTAAATCAATTGAGCAGTAACTAGTCTGTACATGGCCAAAAACCTGTCAAACTCCAATTGTAAAAGAGGTAATAACTCATATCTAAATAGGACTTTCCCCCCCACCAATTATGTTTTTTGGTGCAAATAGTTGCTTGAAAAGTAAATATAACATCTGTTGGGGTTTTGCTAATCTAGAGTTAAAGATTGTCAAACTGATTATTTCATATTTTTAAGTCTTAACGTTTGTTAAGTACACTGTTCATATTTAATTCTAAAATGCTTTGTACATATACTTAAAATAACAAAGTAGTAGTCAGGTTAAATAAAAACATCTGATTTAGTGTTGTATGAATGTATAACCCTAATGCATGCAATTGAAAAGAATATTAAAAACAACTGTCATGCTATGAATTGTAATAGATCATGATGAACGGATAACAAACCTGTTGTTCAATAATGAGTATTCACACCATCAACAATGTTATGAGCAATGCAGAGGAAAATGTAGCATTTAGTACTGCTTACAGATCTGCTTCCAGTTACCACAAAGATCACTGTGAATGAGCTAAGATGGATGACTAACCACCAAATACAGAGGAAAGAGCATGCAACAATTTCCATTACAAAATGATGTTGGATTTTAATGCTGTGCTGCCTTGGGACCTGAAGATCACGACCATCCAATGTTGGTGTTTGGCCTTGTCCCTTGCGTACAGAGATTTCTTTGGGTTCTCAGAATCTTTTAATGATACTATGTACAGTAGATGATGAGTTCCCCAAACTCTTTGCAATTTGACATTTTGAAACGCTATTCTTAAATTGGTGCACGACGTGGTGAATCCCTACCCATCCTCTCTGGGATGGGATGCTCTTTTTATACCCAATCATGTTACTGACCTGTTACCAATTAACCTAATAAGTTGTGAGATGTTCCATCAGGTTTAGTTGTAAGCGTTACACAAGTTTTCCATTCTTTTGTTGCGCCTGTCCCAGATTTTTTTAAATGTGTTGCTGGAATCAAATTCAAAGTGGGCATATATTTTTAAAGAAACAATTACAATTATCAGTTTCTACATTTTCTATGTTGTATTGTTACAATTTCTTATAGAATATAGGGTTCAAATGATTTGCACATCATTGCATTCTGTTTCTCTTAAAAATGTACACAGCGTCCCAACTTCTTTGGAAACAGGGTTGCACTTTCACTGGAAGGAAATTAGCAATAAAGACTGATTTAAAGTAAAAGTAGCTTTTACTGTTTTAGTTCAGAGAAAATTGTGTTGGCAAAACAATACAGATAGGCATGTCAGCTTATAACTTTACACATTGTCAGTCCAGCATTCGGACTCAAACAACTAGGGAACTGTTTTCACTAGTGCGCCTGAGGGAACTCCGGGAAGCCCAATCGATCCCGATCTACGGCATGCACATTTCACAAGACCCTTCTGAATGGGAGAATCTCACCAAAGCAGCCCGGTGAGCTTGATGTAAATCTGGGCAGTACAGTGAGCACGAACCCCACAACTCCCAAGAGAACATGCATCATTCAGAACTCAAAGCAGAAACGTGTTCAAACGCAGGAGTAGCGGGGACGGAGCCGTCGAGACGTGATCTCCCGCGACAGCTAGCATGGTGTTTGACCAATCAGGGTAAAGGGCTGGTGAAGTGGGCGGCCCCCCCACCTCCGTTTGAGTGAGAGCAGCACACTTCCGACGAGTCGGACGAGGGATTTCTGAACATGGGCACGTTTTCCGTACTTGGGCGCGTTTTCCACATGTTCTAATGCTGCTCATGTCTATTTCCATGAGTGATTCAAACAGCCAGAGGGCCGAGGAGGAGCCGCCAAGGACAGGTTCAGCTGGAGAGCCGGTTCTCGGAGGGCCAGGATGCACACATGAACTGCACACAAATTAACTACCCTCCCACACAGTCAATCAGGCATGCAAACAAAGCGCGTGGTTCGCAAACACACACACACACACACACACACACACTCCTTCACAGGCACAAATGCGTGCATAATAATCCCCATGCACACACACACACAAATTAACTCCCACACACACACAGAAACACATTTAGCGGGAATCTACACTAGGCAGGCAGAGCTAGCATTAATATTCCGCTGGTTGATACACTGGCCCCAGCTGGAGGTGTGGAGATGGAGACCGCCTGGGTCCTGGGGATGGATACGCGGGCGGCCAGGTGGATATGCCAGGGATCATCTGACAGTAGCTGCCAGCCTCCCCTGTCCCTTCGCCTGACAGAGACCGGGCATCCACAGAACCTCAGAGGCAAACCACCGTGGCTAATGCCCGCTTCATGTCCAGCACTCCCGGGCCGAGGACGGGCCCGCAAGCCGAGAGCACGTGCGGCGATGTATGTAATCAATTCACCACACGGCTTTCGCTACCCTCCCCTGTATAGAACTGTCCTCATTCAGCACTATGAGCTCTAGAAGATGCCGGGCAAGAACTGCCCTGTACATACTGCTGACGGGTCAGCCGGCCCGCTAAGACCATACCATTAGCGTTGACCTTTCCCGCAGGGCAGGACCGTTACTAACACACGGGTCGTTGCCATATGGGGTCACAGAGGGGGTCACTGACCTTTTCCAGTGTGAGGGTGACTTAAAATAAAAAATTAAAACAGCTGTGAGCTACTTGAGTTATTTTGTGCACTCCACTGCACCCTTCCCAGGTCCTAAATGCATGGAAGGAACGTAGCTCATTTCCGGTGATAACTTGCGTAAATAAAGGTTAATAACCAACCGAAAGGGTCAATGTGACATCTCTTAGATATTTTAAAACAAAATTATGTTTCCCAATTTCCCAATTATGTTTTCTCGGATGATACGAGTCTGTGTTACTGATTCAATTAGGACATCAGGCGTTTTTTGATAGGACTGAAAGAAAACAGATTTTTTTTTGTCCTTGAATTGTATTTGTTTTTTTATAGTCCTTTAATTGTACACCAGGCTTTTTACTTACACATCCAATGATAGTGAAACGTGTAGGTCTAGTGATGTACAGTGCACAACGATTGCATGAAATCAAATAACAGAGTCTGCGTTAAGGGCGAAGTTCACAATTAGATTAAGCTGGCTACACCTTAAAACAAAAGGAGAAGTTGAGATACAGAGACAGATAAACATGCTGAAACAAAATTGCCAGTCACTGTGTCGGGTTTGGCTTTTTAGGCGAATAACATCTCAACAGGATTTGGTTCATGTCTACTTGCGTTGATTACATAGCAACGGAGACTCAAGTTGTCTGATAGTTGTGAGATTAGATTTTTACTTGAAAATCGTAAATGTATGTAGTGCATGTAGCTACTTTTCAAAACAGTTAGACCCACACCTCATGAACAGCTGTTTGCTGGACCTGTTGGAAAGCTCTTTGTTACAGTATGAACAGAGCTGTACAGGACCACAGGAAAATATTGTTTAAGGCCCGGTGAAAAACAAACTGTGTGTCTGTGTGAATGAGAGACCTATAGGCTTGGTGAACACATACCTTTCCCTACAAGCTCCGGATAAAACCAAGCCCGTCGGACCTCCTCCAGAACTTCCCTCTATGCTTTCATGTCCTCTCAACTCCCTCGGTCTCATTGACCCGGATCTCCGTACAATACGCCAACCACTGGTCTTCTGCCGTTTCACCTCGCCCGGGAATATGTCTCCTCAATACCCCTCGCCTTACCCATCCATTAATGTATGACTAGCATCCCTCTTCATCGTCTAATCTCTATTTCCCCACTCCTCATCGAACGCTGAAGGGTAAACGAAGTGCGCGGGGCCCGGAGGAGGAGGAGAGCCGTCCACGCGTCATCGCTCAATTCAGGCAGTCAACCTGGCTTCTCCAAGGGCCCCTCAGCCGCAGAATAAATACACTTTAAACCACTGGGCACGCGCCCCCGCAGCCCGCGCTGCACTTTATTACTGTTAAATGAGGGGTCCGGGGAATAACAGCCGAGGCCGGCCCGGTCCATCTCCATAAGGTAAGTACATAAACTCCGCCCCCTGGGCGTTTTCCCACAGTTAGCGTGGGCCCGGTCTTTCGCCAAGGGCGTTCATTTCCAAATCTGGTCTTTAATGTGGGCAATTCATGCGGTCTTAAAATAGCCTTGACCAGCGCAGCCACCCGGATAACAAACCTGACGGGGAGAGCAAGGACATTTCTTAGACATGCCCCAAACCTATCAATTTTCAAGTCTGGGTTAAAAACACTCATGTTTTCACGTGCCTATGATTAGCAACATGGAAACCCTACACCAGACTTTTTCATTTTCATTACTTTTTTTAAATCCTACTTAATTTTCCTTTAATTTGTATTTTTTACATGTTAAAAATGATCCATGTCTGTTTAAATTGTGACCAAAAAGTGGGAAGATGTAATGAGGTTAAATTGTGGAGTCGGTTTGTAAAACGCGTACTCGTACAAAGTGGAAAGGAAGTAAGATCGCAATGCAATGAGTGTATTATTGTGAATACACTGGGATGTAAGTGGGCGCGCTGCATCGTGTAAATGATCCACGGATAAAATATCAGGCTGTTTGTATAACGAGACCTGAGTTGCTTTGGGTGTTTACTGAGTGAATGTGTGGACGGGCGAATAGAGGACAAGTGGTATACAGACTGTTAGTTATAAATATATATATCTTTTTTATTGCTTTCATAATGTCTTGTCTTGTAAAGCACATTGAATTGCATCTATGTATGAATTGTGCTATATAAATAAACTTGATTGATTGATTGATTGATTTTCCACTTTCTGGTTTCGAGGAAAGCCTCGATTCCAAGTCTTCCATTGATCTGCTGCACAATCCTATGGGGGCTCCAGACCAGCTGGTTAAAATGGGCTTAAGAGCATTTGTTTTTATGTTTCTCCAATGTTTAAAGTATTAAGAAGTGGATTTTTTCCTGTTGTTAAACTTCTGAGTTTGCAGTAATATCGATTAAAAGATCCAGTGTTTGAAACAGATCAATCAATCCTTTGTTTTAAACCATTGATTTTGTCACACGTAAAACACTTTCAAATTCAGACGGTGCAAACAAATATGAACAAAGCACTCTTCGTAAAACCAATTGTAGACCAGATACCAAAGATCACCCCTTTGACCAATTCAATTGCCAAGCTTACTTAGGGGGAGGGTTTCAATACAATAGAATTGCTACTAAATCTTGCTTCAAAACCAATGGTTGACTAGCAAGGTGGGACTTTTTAGCAAGAAGAAAAACTCAGGAGTATGATCACATGACTGAGTGGGGCAACCACATAAATTACAGAGTGCTGGCCGGTCGAAGGCAATCCAACAACTTCCTCAGATGGCTAGGGCGATGGTAAAAGTGTGGGGTTTTAGTATTTAAATAGCACATACACCCCATATGTTTTCCATTCACTTTATAAATTATAGCAACATACGAGGTTTACCATGATGGAAACCCATTTATTTGACTTCAACTTTTCTTTTACATTGTAACAGAATGTGCTTCCCCTTTTCCCTTTTGATTTCACTGTGATCACTGATGATTACAGGATGAGGGAGAGACAAAACAGTATTAAGTGTCTCTTTCTGTTTTGATGAAAAAGAAACAAATATTCAGAAATATAGCTGCCTATTTGGCAGGTCATCTTGTAACCCGGGATTTGAAGACGTCTAAAGCATTCGGGAATTATGTTAGTCCAGCCCAATAAATTTAGAAAAAGATATTCACTGGCAATTATGTTGCTCGGAATGTATGATTAAAAAGTTACATTTATGTTTTAAGATATTACAAATTGTTTGTTCATATTGCATATTGATTTGAACACATTCAGACTGTATATTGACATGTTTTATCAACAGAAACAAACTCAATTTAAACTTCAGTTGGACAGAAAGGACTAAAATTAAAAAGGAATCTAAATCTTTTTTCAAAAAGTAAAACAAGTAAAGACTGCCAAAAATGTCCAAAAACATACTGTGATTTTTTTAATATACAATAATTCTGCCTACAGGCAGACTGTTTATTACAAATAATTATTTAACTCTATTTTTCCCTTCCTGTTAAAAGTGTTTCTGATAGTTCCCAAACCTTTAACACGGAAACATTGTGATTCCTCAATTCTCAAGGCTTGGCCTCAAACAAAACAACATTTAAGAGGTACGGCACAAGTATTGAACAATAACCCAGATTTTTTCTAATGCACTCCAAATGATTCAGACATTTACCTCTATAGTCTATTTGGTTCCCATCAGAGGGACTGAATAATAAGAAGTGTCTTTTTCCGCTTAAACTGAGCACTGTATTGTTGCCTATCCATAGTGCATGCGTTCAACAGAACAAGATATAGTTAAATTCTTGCTTTAAAGCCCTTGCTGTGCCATCCTTGTTTGCACACAGACACGATAGAATGTGAAAGCTAAATTAAAAGTGGCAATGGAACCCGGGCTTTAAAAAGAACGGATAACTCAAGTTGGAATCCTGGAAATGGCTGCCCTGAATCCATTACTCTCAGTTATCTGAAAAAGAATTTCGGTCCGCTAAGCAGTTTTGTGATTTGTCTTAGAAATGGGCTTGTCACCTTCTGGAGACTGCAGGGGGGAGTTATTAAGGCTCATCTGTCCTGTCCATTTCCCTGGATCTATATCCCCCAGTATCACCCAGCTCTTCGACGGCAGCAATCAGCCCTTGGGCTAGACCACCGGAGGGCGGATGACAATCCTTTGGTTGACAAAGACCAACGTCGACGTCGATGAGTTTAGCTCAGGTGTAACACGACAAGACAGACTGACTCGTGGTCTTACATCTAATCTTCTTGAGGCTGTGAAGGACAATTTACTGGTGGTTGATTGCGCCATGTGGGATACTGTGACCTTTGGAGCGAGGAAGAAGGGCATTCTGTTACAGCGCTGACGCCGTTTCTGATGAAGGGGACCGGGGTGTTTTCCTGCCGCTACAGAACCTTGCCTACAGGCTTTGGCTAATGGCGTCATTCTAACGCTCTCCTCCTCGGCGAGCCCCTGAAATGGTAACCTTTATCTCGGAGTCAAAGCACGATTATTTTCATCAAATCTCGAGACAGGAGAAACCAGACAACAAGCCGTCTTTCTCCCCCTTCCATTTCAACATCTTATAAAGAGACGAGCAAACAAAGCCCCCAGTTTCTTAGCAAAGAAACCAATACACACACACAGCCTTTCTCTAGAAGGAAATGCTGTGTCAACATAATCAGGTCTAGCGGTGAGATAACCTCTGGTGAGATGGGGGGAGGGATGGGCGACAGGACTATAATCTGAGGAGAAACCCAGCGGCCAGGCTTCAATTAAACCCCCGCGGCTGAAGCCATGAAAGGCCCCGCACTCCGGATGGACCGACGGACAATTTTTGCTGACCCGCAACTGTGGCGTGGAGACGATCAAAACAGTGGTCACTACAGTAAGACGTTGTGAGGACTTTGGCATTACGTGGTCGGGCACACAATTATCCACATCATCGAGCCACGTCGGGGCTTCGTACCTGAGGCGTTCTTCAGGTAGCCGTTGGAGTCCACGGTGGTGTAGCTGACGTAGGGTCCAGGCTGGTTCACGCCAAACGGCTGAAAGGTCAAACACAACGAGTGTTAGTGTGGAAAATACTTCTCCGGGTATCCTACGCTAAAACAAAAGATCATCCCGTGATGCGATCCTCCACAAAAGATCCGTCCCTTTCGATGACTCAGTCGAGAGTTTTTGGCTGCGTGTTGAGCGTGTGCTAACCATTATTTTTTTAAGCCAAGGGAGAACTCTGGGCACAAACCCCAGTGGCTCTGGGGAGCTTTGATGGGAGTCCTGGGGGAAATAAACACAGGCCTATAAGCCCTGGCTGGGTAGGGAGCCAAAGCGGAGTACCCAGCAGACACTTGGCTATAGTGAGCCTGGAATAGAAGCCTTTAGAACCTCTACATAATGCAGTGTTCCCATCATCACTCTCCTCTGCCACAGGTAAACCGTCAACAATGTGTTAAAAAGGCAGCAGATCAAAGTTTTATTTTAGTTATACACATGAGGGGAACCTTGCAAAAACTGAAAAGAGTGGTCGCAAGTTATATCATTGACTTATGATGTGGGCATATTGTGTTGTTCTGGACTGAATACTCTTGTTAGTTCCTAATGCCTAGAAGACAAAAGACACTCCACACCAAAGTAGAAATTTTTATATCTGCGATGTGTTTCATTAAATCTGCTACAAATACATTATCACTTTCAACGGATGACGACAGTTCATTTTCAAGCGGTTGCATTCGAAAGTCATGTAAATGGTACACCTCATAAAACAGGAAAGCCTGGAATGAACCACCCCTGAATTTGTTGTGTACCATCGAGGTTGCATGGTAGAATGCCTTTTTACTGCCTGTTCAACTCCTTACAAACCTCGCGAGTCAATGGGTTTTGTAGCGCCTGTAGTACCAAGTCCAATAGCATAGGGCTCTGCAGAGCAGGAATAGACTGAGATGTACCGAGTTGGTTCATTATGAGAGTTGGTTTATCTGTCATCCTAAACTCTATTTTCACTGCCTTGTGAAGAGTTGGAGCAGCCTTGAGTAGCATTGTTGAGTTTGATAGACCATCTACATTGGAAGGGAACTTTAACGTAGCTAACTAATGCAAAATGTACTGAAACCACTGTGTCTGCACTGTAACTTCTATAACTGTGACAAATTGAAGTTTAACGTCTGTAATGTAACTACTAGTAATAACTGTATCTACTACTGTACTATTGCAATTGCTCTATAACTACAGTAACTAGCGTTCCACATTTGTGGCAATAAAAAAAAAAACATCGAACCACAGGATATTATACCTATATACGTTTTCAACCGATTTGAAATGTATCTTAAATTGGGAAGGAATGAATCCTACTTATTCATTTGGAAGCAAATGACTTTTTCTTTCTGAGGTAACACTGTGTTCTTAATGGAAATTAGCAGGTTGTTTGGGTGATATGGGTCCAAAATATTATTGTTATTATTTATTTTGTAACAAATATAGCGAAAGATATACTGTAGAAACTGCAGTGAAACTAAAAGGACTGCATTTGGTCCTGCAGGCCAACAGCTTGGACTGAACATCTGTACCGAACTTGTATAGGAAATGGAAAGTTTTTGGGAAACAGAAGCAAGAGTAGGCGAAGAGAGGGCGAGACAATGGGCGGGAAGACAGACAGAAGAGGAGCTATGTGATAGATGTGAAGGATTTAAGGAGGAGGCGAGCGAGGCGAACAGCCCAAAGCTCCTGACACAGGCTACATCCATCATCTGGCGCAGCCAGGCCATTGGGGCGGGGGAGGGTTCAGACACACAGCGGAGAGGCAAACAAACCCATTCACAAACACTGGGCCCGCACCCAGCCTGCCTTTCACCAGTTCTCAGGATGACAAACGGGATGGCAGACACACGGGGACAGACGACTCGTACCTTGACGTCTCCGGGGCAGTCGTTGGAGCAGAGTCCGCTGAGTACTGAGGAGGAGAGGAAAAAGGCTGCATCAGTAGCTACAGGGACTTTATCTGTTGCACATATTACAATACAGTGCCAGGGTTGTTCCTGGGCCCGAACACACCGCTAAATGGTCATGATATGGAACGGTCGGTGACACCATTGCAGTTGAAAAATCAACCCCCGCCGCTAAACTGCTAAGTGGTCTTTAGACCGACCAGCAGCGCCAATAGATTTATTCTCCGGCGATTGTTATCAATGGGAATACTGAAGAAATACAGCCCGCGGTATATTCTCATGTTGCTGTCGGGAATAAAAAGACAAACGGGCAAGGGAAAAGACACTGCTGGTAAAATGAACGGGGAAAGCAAACATGCTCACTGCATGAGTATTCGAGCACACATGGAGCAGCCGATCCTGAATTGCTAATCAGCAATAAGGAAGAATTAATATATTACCATACTGATGGGCTGAAGCTGGTAATTTGCTCATTGAAGTTGAGCTGCTGAATACCGCTTTAATTAGGATCTCCCACCAAGCATACAGTGTTCTCCTGTGTACCGCCGAACACTGCCTGCCTGACTGACTGCCTGACTGCACTCCTTAATGCAGATAAACAAACAAATCCATTCAGAGCAAAAGCATTCAATTCTTCACCCTTCGGAGCTACTGGGCCCCAGAGAGACCGACTGTCACTACTGGAACCGCGTACTTCGCGGGACCGACTGACTCGCCCGACACCGGAATGAGACGACCTCTCCGCAGAGCCGTCGGTCAGACCGGTTTGGGGGCCGTACCCCT
>JACXGK010007535.1:0-13787 GCA_016801125.1 Novumbra hubbsi
GCTGGCCCTGGGGGCAGGACACGGGAAGCTGGCCCTGGGGGCAGGACACGGGAAGCTGGCCCTGGGGGCAGGACACGGGAAGCTGGCCCTGGGGGCAGGACACGGGAAGCTGGCCCTGGGGGCAGGACACGGGAAGCTGGCCCTGGGGGCAGGACACGGGAGACTGACCCGTGTGGCTGAAGCCGGAATGTTTCTCCGGAACGACCATGGTCTGACGCGGGGCAGGTGCTGGAACGTGGGCCGGTCGTGGAGCTTGTGCTGGGACGATTGCTCCCCAATCAGAGTCAACTGATTGCAGCTGCTCCGACTGGGGAGCCCACAACGGCATAGAGATGGCTAGAGGCCTCTCCATGTGCCATGCCCTGAATGGGAGCCCCAAAGCACAGAGATGGCTAGGGGCCCGCTTCCAGGACATGACACTAGTATTATTTTAATTCATGTTTGCTCATTTAATCTAGTATTATCTTAATTTATGTTTGCTCATTTAAACTAGCATTATCTTAATTCATGTTTGCTCAATTAATCTAGTATTATTTTAATTCATGTTTGCTCGTTTAATCTAGTATTATCTTCTAGCATCATGAATGTCAGGTGTCTATAGTTGTTCAAATTGTTGCCGTACCAGAACATAACAGTACCCCCTCCACCTGAAGGTGCGGCTTCAAAAGGTTGTATGCTTCCGTGAAAAGTATCCATCTTGGGTTGAGTGACTGACTATACTTTTATAGATATCATATAATAGATATCTTTTATAGATATCATTTATCAGCACACAGTTCTTTAATCACTTGTCTTTTCTCATCCTTATTAGTCACTATTCCTTTAAAATGTTTTATTACATTAACTCTTACTGATTTGCACATCAAAAGTAGTCTCTTCATTATTTATTATTTAATCTCCTTCCATTTAATGTATTTCCTTTTTTTATGCCCGCACAAGCATACCCAGACATTCAACAAATAACATCTAGAATTGTGCAAAACTGCACAATATAGTTGACTGTACTGACATGACACAACATTCCGGCACTTACTGCCGGAGCCACGCCCATGGAAGGCCAGACAGGTTCAACATAGGGGGCACATGGGCTCTTACTCCCTTTCTCTTGACTCTCTACTCCAACTTTCTTCCCAGGCCTGGCGAGCATGATTGTCTTAATGCTCCGTAGGTACCGTACACTGTCAGTAAGCGTGCAAGTAAAAGTGCTTAAAGCATGTGTTATGTGACCAGATGCACAACTGTTTACCAGTAACACAGTTAGGATATTACACGTCTTTGGCTAACCAGTTAACCTTCAGGACTCATAATGGGAAGGGTTGGAGGATGAACCATTGTTACACTACAGTCAGCAGTGCCTATCATGCTATCCCCCATGCTGCACTGGGACACTGACCACGTGATGGTCCACCAGATTCCTTCATAAAGATTATTGTATTTGGTCATGTAGCTACTTTGGAAGCATGCATCTCAGATAGTAGGAAATGGATGACCGATTACGTTTTGCTTTTAAACTCGGAAAAAACAGAAATGTTATTTTTAGGACCTAAGAAACGAAGAGCTCTGTTGGGAGATCTCACAACGAACCTGGACGGTTGTACAGTCATATCCCAAAAGAATGTGAGAAACCTTGGCGTCACCCTCGACCCTGACCTCTCTTTCGATGAACACATAAAACTTTTTTTCATCTTCGGAACATTGCATATCTCTCTGAAATGATCCAGCCATATATACCTACACGTAACTTAAGATTGCAAGATGCAGGCCTTCTGGTCGTACATAGAATTTCTAAACACACAGCCAGAGGCAGGGCTTTCTCACATAGAGCTCCGCTACTGTGGAATAATCTGCCAATTACGGTTAGAAATGGCTCGATATTGTCCACCCTTGCTGATTTGCTAGGTATGCTCTCATCTCCACTGGGATACCTGCTCTCCAATGCCACTTGAGGGCGGAGTCACTGGCTTGCTGCTGTCTGTCCTTTGCGCCCCTCGAGCAATTGGAATGAACTCTGCTGGCAATACTCGGCCCTCACATAGGGTGGTTGCGGTAGGTCGATGTCCCTTTGGCTGATGCCTGGCAATGTGGGTGGATTGATTTCTTGCCTGTTGGGTCCTATCTGAGGCCTCCCTTGGATAGGGCCACAGTGTCACTGGACCCCCCTGTCTCAGACAAAAGTTTTTATGCTGCTATTTTATTGTGCCAGGGGGAGCAGGGCTAGTTAGTCTTCATAACTCTATGTTCTTCTCCTTAACTCTAAGGAATGTACTCTTTAACCCTAGAAGCGCCAGAGCGGGCAAATTTTACCCAGTGAAGAGGAAAAAAATTATATCTTCGCTCTCGATCAAATTCCAGGACCCTGCTTTTTTGACTTTTCCTAAATATGTGTGTTTTATCACCCAGTACTTTTAAATTGTCAAAATCACACTGAGAAAAGCTGATTTAAGGCTATTTAATTCCTGTTCAATGTTAAATTGTGCGTTCGGCCATTTTTATTCCTGCATTCCATGGTTGCAATTCTCTTTTCTAACAGCAGATGTCGCAAGGGCTCCAATATACGAGTCTTCTGTTATTTAGAAAAAAAATCTTTCAAGTTTATAAATATATAGATATATAGAGGTAGAAAATATACATGACGGAGTGACCCTAATAATAAAACCTACAATTACAATAGGATTTCACCTAACAGAATAATCCTAATAATATTACATATGAAAATATTAAAAGTCCACTGAGTAGTCTAAAGTGTTTGATTGACACAGACATCTGGACAAACGTTAGAAAATACACAGAAGCAGGAGCTGAGCAAAATTATGCAGGAAAGTTAAAATTGACTGATGCCGAACTAAAAGCATTCGTGGATCTTATTTATTTGAGAGGTGCTACTGGCGGTAAAAGCATGAAACTTGATGATTATTGGTCGACCGAAATGAAAATAAAATATTCTCAGATATCTGCGCTTTGATGACAAGACCACAAGGACTGCCTGTATGGTGAATGATACATTTGCGATGATATCGGAGGTATTCCATACGTTTGTGAAATACAGTGCAGTGAGAACACAACTGTAGTAGATGAACAAGGCGCGGTGTTGCTTTACACAATACATGGCCAATTAACCGGACACATTTTGCATTGAATTCTGAATGGCCGTTCAACAAAAAACATGTTGAATGCAAAACGCAATTTATGGAGAAATGAAAGTAGTGGACAATGTTGTTATGCGACTGCGAAAAGGAGATGTAAAGTCAGCGTTCAATGTTCAGGGAACAAAACTTGTGAGCTCTGCCAGACGTGTTAGCGACTTGAATTAAGACCAAATCTATCTCCTTGACATTGCCAGTTCAAGTGCCAAATATGTTATATTATGCTTGGTATTCTCAGCGACTTTTGTTCCTTGTTTTTATGTTTGTTTCCAGTGCAGTGTGAACATAACTGTAAATTAATAACTTTTCCCCATCAAGGCTCAGTGTTGCGTTACACAATAAATGGCCAATAAACCGGACACATTTGGCATTAAATTCAGGGTAGCCGCAAACAAAATATATGTTGAACGCACAAACCTATTTATGGAAAGATGAATGTAGGCTGGCTGGTCAGCGGTTAGCGGACAATATTGTTATGCGTTTGCAAAAAGGAGATGTAAAGTCAGCGTTCAAAGTTCAGGGAACCAAACTTGTGAGCTCTGCCAGACATGTTAGCGATTTGACTTGAGACCAAATCTATTGATTCGCGATGCGGTCTTAGGTGGGGGTTGGGTGCATTCTTTACTATTTGAAACAAAGAAACCCTGAGCACAATGCAATTTCCTAAGACTAACCTATTAGAGTATCCACAAATTACACACACCCATTTGATTGCTCATTTTCATATAAGGTGATTTTACACAAATATTTTGAACATTGTAATTGTAATAGCTCCACCTTGTCCTGCCTATGGTGTAGTAGGGAGATGATTGAAAAAGGTTAAAATATTATGTAAAACGCATTATATAGAAAAAAATATACAAGAAAGAGGTTTAGAATTATGTTCTTACTTTGTTCTTTTAAATGTCACTTGTTTTATATAGTGATGATATAGTGAGGTTTTGTGAGCATGTCGATTTATTGTGAAATTTAGAATGTAACACGGACATTGGCCATAGATCGACAGTAAGGTGAAGGCGCAAGATTTCCTTGGTTCACAACTAAACTCAGACAGTTTAGGATGAAAAAGCAGGTGGCATTCAAGAGTGGGGATAACGACAGATTTAAAGAGTCAAAATACAGTTTTTGCAAGGCCATTAAACAAGCTAAGCTACAACAACAATGCTCAGCTAATTACTCTGCTTCTTTCTGGAGGGGCCTTAGACAGATCACCAACTACAAGCCTAAAGCCCCCCATTCCATCAACGACTTTTACCTGGTTAATGACCTGAACGAGTTCTACTGTTGTTTTGAAAGACCATGGGACAGTCCTGACACCCTCCCCAGTACCTCCATCCCTCAGCTCCACCTCAGCAGCGGTACGGGCACTCCCAAACTGCCCACCGCAGGGGCCCCCTCACCTCCTACCACAATGACGACCCTTTCTGTCAGAGTGGTCAGAGGGACAATAGAAAACTGTTTAAGAGACAGAACCCCGGCATAGCTGCTGGGCCAGACTCTGTCTCTCCATCCAATCTAAAGTAATGTGCTGATCAAAAAGTATTACAGGACTAAATGACCACAGACCTGTCACCCTGACCTCTGTAGTAATAAAGTCATTTGAGCACCTCGTGCTGTCTCACCTCAAAGCCATCACCAACCCTCTCCTGGACCTCCAACAGTTTGTGTACAGAGCCAACAGGTCTGTAGACAATGCAATTAGCATGGCCCTTCACTTTATCCTCCAGCCCTTGGACCCCACAGGATCCTCTGCCAGGACTCGGTTTGTGGACTTCAGCTCTGCTTTTAATACAATCATTCCAGCTCTGGACAAGCTCTCCCAGCTAGAATTGCCTGAATCCACCTACAGGTGGATCACTAATTTCCTGTCTGACAAGAGGCAGCGCGTGAAGCTGGGGAAACATGTCTCCAATCCCTGGTCCATCAGCACCAGATCCCCTCAAGGCTGCGTCCTTTTCCCTCTGCTCTTCTCCCTGTACATCAACTGCTGCACCTCCAGTCATCAACCTGTCAAGTTTGCGGATGACACCACCGTCATTGGGCTCATCTCTGGTGGGGATAAGACCGCCTACAGGTGGGTAATTGACCTGGTAAACTGGTGCAGACAGAACAATCTGGAGCTCAACGCTCTGAAGACAGTGGAGATGTGTCACTCCCCAGTCATCATAGCAGAGTCTTTCCGCTTCCTGGGCATCATCATCACCCAGGACCCCAAGTGGGTGCAAACCATCTCCATCACCAAAAATGCACAGCAGAAGATGTACTTCCTGTGGCAGCTGAAGAAGTTCAACGACGATGATGGTGCACTTCTACACAGCCATCATTGAGTCCATCTTCACCTCCTCCATCATCATCTGGTACACTGCTGCCACTGCCAAGGACAAGAGCAGACTGCAGAGTATCATTCGATCTGCAGAGAAGGTGATTGGCTGCAATCTGCCATCCCTCCAGGACCTGTACACCTCCCTGAGGCACGCTGGAAAGATTGTGGCTGACCCCTGTTTCAGGCACTCCCCTCCGGCAGGAGGCTGCGGTCCATAAGGACCAACACCTCATGCCACAAGTCCTTTCATGTCCTTTTACTTTCAGCATGAGGGCAGTACTGGCCCTGGCGGAAAGGCACAGAAAAAAATACAGCAGGGATGTATGTTTCTCCTTCACAGAAAGCCAATCAGAGCATAGAGGAAAACCAACAGGAAAGTTTGTAGAAAAGCTTGTGGTGGACCACTCAAAACTTAGTAGTCCACCACCTTTCCATTCAGCAACATGTTGGACAAATTAGTTTAGCTAGTGCAAGAAAACAAGGAAATCTATAGTGTTCCCCTCAAGGTCTATCAGAACATTATAAGAAAAGAATATAGCGTGGTTAAGGAATGCTCAGAGTTTTGAACTGATGCCTTAGATCGTTTAATACATTTATGCAATGTTGTATTTAATAGTGATTTTTGTTTGTTTTGATTTAGTTTTTGCTATCAACCAAAACGAAATAGTGGCTACTTGCTAGCTATTTTTTAAAAGCAAATGGCATGTAAGCTTATGTTCTATGGATGAGCGGCCTATAGTTGCATTAACTTTTAACCAGCTTAACTATTGTATTCTTTTCTCACTCCTTAAATCAGATGCAGAGTGTAAAAGATGACTGCAAAAACGTGGCCAACAGTTGCATTAACTTTTAACCAGCTTAACTATTGTATTATTTTCTCAGCCCTTAAATCAGATGCAGAGTGTAAAAGACGACTACAAAAAATATCGGAGAAAATTTTATTAAAGAAAGAAAGGCAAGGGAAAAACCTCATGGCTCAGCAAGTGGTGACATTCAGTGCAAACTTTATCAGTTGATGACATTTATGGAGCCTTTTTCACAAGAAAGAAAACAAGCTCCAATCACTGGGAGGAATAACAGCATGTATTTACTTTAGCCACAGCCTGGGCCTCCCAACCACAGCCAGACCCAGCCAGGTCCTCCTTAGCCAAAGCCACCCAGTTCCATTCAGCTAGGGTCTCCCAGCCACAGCCAGACCAGGGCCTTCCAGACACATGCAAGTATTAGTCATCAAAGGCAGCATATCCGCTTGAATCAGAACCCAATCTAGCCAGACATAACCCCTCTCACCAACGTAGAGGTAACAGTAACATTACAAAGAGAAATGAAAAGTTCCTTGAAGCCTTTGCAAATCTGAAAGATAAAGATGAAGATGAGGCATTTCTCCACTACTAAAACAGATCAAGTATAAAAGGAAAAAGATTGTGTTTTGAAGACTGGTGAGAAAGCACACACAATCCACAACTTATACAAGTGTGGTTCTTGGCAAATACACTTACTGTGGCTAGTTCTTTGTGAATATACTGTATTCTATGACACTGAGCTACTCTGTTTGCTTAAGGCAGTGGTTCTTAACCTTTTTCAAGCTGCAGAGAGGTAAGTAGTGCACCTGAAGCCAGTAAGTCCAAATGGATGCTGTACCTGGACTGCATGTGGATGACCTGGCTGAATCCCTACCCAACTAAACAAGTGGTCAGGATAGCAAAATGAGGCAGCCTGGTGTACTCCCAAAGAGCTGGGCAAGGCTTTTTTGGCCCACATGCTGCGCCAGCCAGAGGTGCGAAATGTATCCTGGCCTTCAACGTTGTACTGGATTGAAACAAGATGCTCCTAGTTGGCAAGCTCGCAGTTGACGCCTGAAAGGGCTGAACCACCCACACGGGAACATCAAGGTCCAGGAGGTCCCTGAAGCAGATCTCCAGCTCAGCCTTAACTGTAAGGAACCTGGGCGATTGGAGAGATGGTGGGGACCCAAACGTGTGACCTGAGGACAGGTGAAGGTGCTTGGATGTACAAGCGGGGTAAGGGGAGCTCGGATATCCGTACAAGAAGCGCCATCTAGCGACCATTATGTGTTATTAAATACATCCCTGTCTGTAGACTCATGGGCAAATTTGCCCAAACAGCGCTTTAGGGGGGTAACAATGGGTCAGCGCTTCTAGTGTTAAACCACCACTACAACTGTCGACTGTGCAGTCTCTACAGGGCATCAGACTGGTAAATGTAGAGGTTTTTGGAGAAGTGCATCTACCCATTCAGGTTGGTACCCAGACAGTGAGTGTTAACTTCATTGTTGCAGCTGTGGCAGGGGACACTGAAGCCATCCTCGGTCACCCATTTCTGGAGCAGTCACGGGCACACCTTAATTTCGGCAGCCAGAAAATTGTGCTATTTGGGGAGCAGGTGCCTTACTTCAACCCTAAGAACAAACCCATGCATATTGTCAGGATAGCACGCACAGCCATCCTTGAAGCAGGACGTGAGTACATTGTACCTGGGAACTCACACTTCCGCGAACCCGTCAGAGGCAACGTTGTGCTTAGTCCAACTAAAGGATTCATTGAGAAGCACGGTCTACTGGTGGCACAAGTTATGGTGGACGCGCAACCTAATAGCCGAATTCCCCTTAGGATCTACAACCCAGGAACAGTTTCAGTGAAGGTAAAGAAAGGTACTATTACGGGATTCCTACAGTCAGCCGATGTTGTTAAGCCCACTGAAGCTGATTCCACTACCTCACAAGCTAATTTGGTCTCTTCAGTCCTTGCCCACTTACAGTCGTTGTATTCTGAGAGCTCAGTTGCACTCAGTGTGAAGATGAACGCTGTAAGCTTGCCCAACTGCTTAGAGTCTACGGGAACCCTTTCTCTGCTGGACCCTCCGACCTTCGTCGCACCAGTATTGTGCAACATGACATCCAAACGTTTCCTGGGCCACCTGTCAAACAGCAACCAAGACGGATGGCCCTTGAAAAACAACTCAATGTGGACCGGCAGATCCAGCGAGGCCTTGAGACCGACGTAGCCTCACACAGCCACAGCAGCTGGGCTGCACCGATAGTAATGGTGCGCAAAAAGGACCAGACATACCGCCTGCGTGTGGACTACAGAGCCCTCAATGAACGTACTGTGAAGGATACCTATCCACTTCCACGTATCCAAGAGATCTGAGAGCATCTGCTTTTTGCAGTAGGATGGGGGTCTTTGAGTGGAACGTGATGCCTTTCGGACTTTGCAACGCACTAGCAACGTTTCAACGTCAAAGACTTTGCTGCTGTAGCCAAGCCCCTTCATGAGCTTACAAAGATGCATGCCCGGTTTAGGTGAACACGAGAGTGCCAAGAAGCGTTCAAAGAACTGAAAAGTCTCCTCACCACCGCACCTATCCTGGGCTATCCACTTGACAGCAAACTCACCCTCGACACAGATGCCAGCAATTTTGGCATTGGGGCATCTTGTCCCAAATGCAAGACAGTGAGGAGCGAGTGCTCGCATATGGGAGCCGCCGGCTGTCCCCACCGAACAGAACTATTGTACTACACCAAGGGAGCTACTGGCAGTAGTAGAGTTCACAGCAGATTTCCGCCACTACTTATTGGGACGACCTTTCATAGTACGCAATGATCACCACAGCCTTCTGTGGCTCACAAGGATGAAGGATCCTGAAGGGCAGCTGGTGAGGTGCCCTTCGGCCTGGATGCGACCATGAGAACGCAGATTCCCTGTCCAGGAGGCCATGCTGCCAGACTTGCCCCTGCACCGTACAGGACCCTACTCAGAACAAGGAACGTTTCACCCACCACGGAGTTCAATGCGACCTTGACTCCAGCATAGCTGATGACGCTGTGACAGAGCGTTGTAAAATAGAAGTTGGAGAATGCCCCCGCCTACCTTCCATTTCCTCTAGAACTGACTTGTATGCTGAGTTGGGTTGTCAGGACAGTAAACACAATAAATTGGTTGTGGAAAAAATCCTTACGAACACAAGTGACTCTACTCTGTTCCGAGGATGGGCTGCTGAAGCCAGGCCCAGATGCCGGACTCTGATTCAGGCCCTGTCAAGAGATGGCTTGAGGAAGGACAGGAACGACCTCCCTGGGTGGACGTGTCATCATTCAGGCCAGCGACCAAGGCCTATTGGAGCCAGTGGAAGAGACTGTATCTGAAAGACAATATAATCTTACGACGGTTCTAAAGCCCCAAAAGTGCAGTGGTTTACCCACAGATACTCCTACCTCGGGGGTTCCGGAATGACATCATGAAACAAATGCATGATGGCCCAGGAGGTGGTCACTTCGGGGTGGAACGCACACTTGCCCAACTGCAGACAAGATACTACTGGTACCAAATGAGAGAGGACATCACACTATGGTGTCATACTTGCACCAACTGCGCCACTAAAGCCAGACCATCGAGGAAGGTTCAAGCAGCAATGGGCACTGTCTGAGTGGGAGTACCTATGGATAGGATTGCTATCGACATCTTGGGTCCCATGAATGAAACTGAACGCTACAACCGTTACATATTGGTGGTCCAAGACTATTTCACAAAGTGGATTAAAGCTTATCCCATGCCGAACGAACAAGCCGTGACCGTGTCTGAAGTTCTGACAGGTGAATGGGTGTGTCGCTATGGGGCCGCACAGGTGCTTCACAGTGACCAAGGCTCCAACTTCGATTTTGAGGTCTTCAAAAGGATGTGTGAACTGTTGGGAATTGAGAAGACTCGCACAACCCCTTTTAGACCCCAATCAGATGGCCAAGAAGAACGATTTAATGCCACTCTACAGAAGATCCTTGCCACCACAGCAGAACGTTGTCATTGGGACTGGAATATCATGACTCCATTCGCCGTAATGGCCTACAGAGCAACGAAGCACAGCTCGACAGGATTCACCCCGAACATGATGCTCCTAGGCAGGGAATTAACAGAACCGGTTGATGGGGCAGTCTGTGGAGCGTGCCAAAAAGCAGTATGACAAGTATGTTGCAAAGACACACCACTCTGTCGATGATGCTGTATGGCACCTAGTTAAAGGTGCAGAGTAAAGTCAGCAAATTCCTACCATCCTATGAGGGCCCTTACTTACTGGGACAGCTAGACGACTTGGTATACCGGATCCAAAAGGGCCCGTGAACAAAGGTAAAGGTTGTTCATCATGACAAGCTCAAACCATACCACTCACGCACAATCCTGGATAACGGCTGGGTGTTCACACACGCTGAAGCATGGCCACCTACCGAGATCCCTTCAACGGACCTAGGTGCTGTCTTCCACAATTCTGACCTGATTTGGCTGACTTGTTCATGGACAGGGAGGATGGTGAAATTGACAGTCCAGGGGAAACATCCATTGATATCACTGTTCCAAGTGGATCTACCACACAAGATGGAGTAGGGGTTAGTGGGGGTAATACATTGCAACCTGGTCAGACCGGGATTGTTACTAATCCTGTTCTGGGTCAGACACCAACAGGAAGACCTAAGAGGGACAAAAGATTTCCTAATAGGCTTGGTGAGTGGGTGACCTTTTGAACATGAATTGAGCCATAAAACGGTTTTGTAAAGATTGTGCAATTGTGGGTTCTGACAGTGTTATTTTCTATTTGCCAAGAAGTGGGACTTTTGTCTGAGAACTGTTCTATGTCTGTTGAAGGAGAGAAAATAAATGTTATGACCTGAAAGTTGAATCATTACAATAGAAACATTATTATTCTTAGGAGAAATACCTTACCGTGCTGAACTCAAAACTGAAGTTCCTGTGTAAACCACATGTGGAATGTTTGGTGTTCTCACCCTAAGCCGACATTAGCAATATGCTACCACTGATCTATGCTCTTGCACAGTTAGGGAATATGGACTAATATGGGCAATGGACTGTTTGCTCCGGCGGGGGCGGGGTAACACTACAGTTCGGATGACTGTAACCGAGTTGTTGTTGTATTTAAGGGGTAACATGTTTAATGTCCATGTAAGGATATAAAGCAATTATGTATTGTGCCCTGGTGTGTGCTGTAGTGGTGTTAAGTATAATCACCATCCAGAGTGTTGGTAGAGTGGGGTGTAGCGAGTATACCTAATGGCATTATGGGTACGGTAAAGAGGAGGGGCTGGTGGTTGACTATATAACTGCTGGGGAATTAACAAGCCAGGTTGTGACTCTGTTAGAAAAATGTATCAGACATTATTATTCCTGTGCTTATCTTTAATGTTTATTGTTTAATATTACTGTACGAGCTGTAGTTAATAAACAGCGGCTATTTCATCAGACAACGGACTAAATCATCTTTGGGTAACGGATAAATGTAATCAATTGGGGTGGTTTTACCTCGGAACAGCAGCTAATTGTTCCGGCCTTGGAATTAGTAAGTAGGCTTCCTGCACCTCCCGACTACGGCCTGGAGGTAAAGTCCGGAAAGGTAACAACAGGACAGGATCGGTAAGTGTTTCATGCAAAAACGTATACAATTACATTAACACACACTTTCTCCACAATCTATTATTGATATAATTTCCACAACTGCTTTATCGGTTGTTAGTCCATTCTAAACAATATTGACGCAATCCCCTTTCCCCTTGCAGGCGGAGCGAAATACTCATGCTAACCTGCCGTAGAACAACGATCCTGGTTTAACAGTTAGCCCTTCCAATACATATTTAATACATTTCTAAAGTATACTGTACAAAATGATCTAGGCAAATCCTGCCAATATCGACTCCCACATACCGAGTGCCATTATTAACATGCATAGCTAAGTTATTTGTTACTGGTGTAATTCATACCAAACCCAACCAAGGTAAAATTGGTTTAAGATTTAATATTCGGCAGGACCGTCAACAAAGTGACAATCATTTTTTAAATATAATTTCCAAATCTCTTTATTGTTTGAGGTCAGTAGGTCGCATGACCTTTGACTTATTGAAGTAAAAAACAAAAGGTGTCTAAAAGCACCTGAAATTAAAATGGACAATCTAATAGGTGTGCGTTATGTAAGGCTAGTCAGTGTATAATCTGAACATTGTTTGAGGTCAGTAGGTCACATGACCTTTTAGCTATTGCGATAGATTTTTTTTCTTTTTTAAATGTGAGCTATTGGAATTCAAAACAGTAAACATTATAATTTGCATTTCACTCATGTACTTTGTTAACTGTCCCGAACTTATTCGGGTAAGAATAAGGAATGGGGCCCCCATTTCCACCTTGTTTGTAATTGTGTACAGCAATTGAATGTCCTAAGCGTGAAAATAAAACGTGTGCAATGTTGTGCTTAACTTTTCCAGCACTGTGACATTCATTTTGTGACTTTGGATAGAGCTTTAAAGGTTTAAAGGAGCTGGATAGAGGTTTAAAAGATATTGAGGATTTAATGTGCGAATCTGTCGAAAGTCCAATCTGAAACCAACTTTACCTTGGTCCAAATACAGCACCATTCGACCTAGTTAGTAACGAAGTTCTCTTCGTTACAGTGCCTTCGGAGCATTAAGACAATCATGCTTGCCAGGCCTGGGAAGGAAGTTGGAGTAGAGGGTCAAGAGAAAGGGGGAACTGAGTAAGAGCCCATGTGCCACCTATGCTGAACCTGTCTGTCTGTCATGGGTGTGGGCATCAGCAGCAAGTGCTCGACTGTTGTGTCATGTCAGTACAGTCAAACTACCTTGTGCGGTTTTTGCACAATTATAGGTGTTATTTGTTGAGTGTCTGGGTATGCTTGTGCAGGCATTAAAACAAATAAACAGAGGTTGTTGAAATGATGATAATATTGAATGTACCAACAGCAAGTTGTTGCTCATACCTGATCTGTAACCAAAAAAGACCTTCTTTCTGCTACTTAGAAAAAGTTCCCTCTGAACAACTTTTCTAATAACTTTGCCTATGAAGTATATATAAGTCTGGTATTGTTTAAAACAGATACATCTAGGCAGCACCTTTTGAATAGAGGCCTAATTACGGAGTTGGTTTATGCCTCAGGGAAGATACCCAATCGTAGGGAGGTATTGACTATTTTAAGTAGTTCGGTCGCCTACCAGTTCAAAACATACTTCAAAAAGTGTAGGTAGAATTTCAGGACGAAGGTTTGAGCTTTAATACAGTTTCCTCTGCCACACCCTCACCCTAATTCTGTTCACCTGTCTTGCCTTGTGTCTCCGCCCCCACCAGGTGTCCACCATGTTCCCATGATCCCTTGTGTATTTACTCTGTTTGTCCATGTCCTGATTGACAGCTCATCTTGTGTGCTTCCCTGCTTCATTGTTTTCAAGTATTCTCAATTCCCATTTCCAGTTTTCTCATGTACCAAACCCCTCCCTCTATAACCAACCAACG
>JACXGK010007535.1:13887-25125 GCA_016801125.1 Novumbra hubbsi
CTGCTCTGCATTGTCTGTCTGTACCTTTACCTCTAGTGTACCGAACCCCTGCCTCTATATCCAACCAACGCTGCTCTGCATTGTCTGTCTGTACCTTTACCTCTAGTGTACCGAACCCCTGCCTCTATATCCAACCAACACTGCTCTGCATTGTCTTTCTGTAGTTTTTGTTATTAATCATTTCTGAGAAAAAATATGTTCTGGTGTTTGTTATTTCTAAATTGTAACAATGAAGTGTGTCTTTAAATGTCATAGTTAATTTGAAGATTTGATTTTGCCCCAATTTGCGCTTTCGGAACTGAATCTTCATGGCTTTAACCGACATATCATGTCTCCATGGAGCTTTTTGCTAACCAGAAATGTAGTCCTAGCAGGTGCAATAGAGTACATCATTTTCAATTGAAATTATCCAAAAGATAATGTACAGTAGTTGTGGGGGTCTGAGTCAGAGAGATGGCTTCCATAAACATTTCAGTAATCTTTCATTGATAATAGCTTCAGATCTAATATGAATATCAGGGGTTATGGATCAAAGAAAACACAGCAGTAATTGGATAAAGCAAAGTAGATCAAAGCGACCAGTGAACACGTTAAGCCAAGATCTTCCAATCAGCTTTTCTCTTTTATTTCACAATTTGTTCTGCTCAGTTTCTTTATCTTCATCGCAGCTACTTTCAACGAACTCTCATAAATGATAGTAGATCGCCCTCTGTTGACAAAATGAAACTATGTTCCTACCGCGCATGTCTGTTGCGAGAAAGTAGTACACGTGTCCTCAGCAGTCCTGCTTACTGAAGTGACAGCGTCAGAATGAAGGAGAGAATGGAAGTTAAACCGGGCGAAAATCTCTTCGAACCTTATTTAGAAGCTTTACGGACGAAGTTAGAAGACCAAGACCCCATATTTATTATTGGAATCATTGTTTCTTTGGCTGTTGTTGTTATCACTTTTGGTGAGCTGCTGTACCATTGTAGTGGCTGGCTAGCTAGTATAGCTAGCTAGCTTGCTAAAATTACTCTAATTCTAGGCCTCAATTAATCGGTTGCCAAGTGCATGTAAATCCCAATTTGAGCTATCGTTGGTATAAAGATGTGAAAGTTTAACACGGAATTGTTTTATGATGGTCGTTATTAATTTCCGGCCACAGCTATTACTAGGTGCCTTTGGCTGTTGTACGGTGATCACCCTTTAGACCCTAACCGTGTGAGCAGTTTTGTGTGCTCTTTAAAACAAATATGATTAATTTGTATTTCAGTATTCTTGAAGTTCTTTCTGAGCAGAAAAACTGTACAAAATACCGTGCTACTGGTCGGTCTCTGCGATTCTGGAAAAACCCTTCTTTTTAGTCGCGTAAGTATATCAACACACGCATAAGCACAGCAGCTGGCTTGTCTTCCAACTAGCTGTTTGCTAACGGCTGTACTTGTATGACTTACGGATGTGTTCATTTTCTAGCTGTTGTCAGGCAAGTTCAATAAGACTCAGACGTCTATTACAGACAGTTGTGCCATCTACAAAGCAAAAAATGAGAAGGTATGTATGCAATTTCTGTGAGGTTATTGTTTAAAATATTTCGGCTCAATGGCTTTACCTGTGCCTGTGCCTTTATTGTTTGTAGGGCAGCATCTGGAACCTGATCGACCTCCCTGGGCATGACAGTCGCCGTCCACAGTATGTGGAGAAGTTTAAGGCAGCAGCCAGGTGAGCTAAAAAATAAAAAGCCTGCTTGTATATCTTTTGGAAGTAGGTTTTTGAGATGAAGACTTCTTGAAATAAGACCCTGAAGGAGACCCTCTTGATTCTTTGTTCTGGCCTCCTCTGGTTGCAGGGCAATAGTGTTTGTGGTAGACAGTGCTCTCTTTCAGAAGGAAGTTAGAGATGTGGCTGAGTTCCTGTACTTCTTGTTGACTGACAACGTGGTGTCCAGGAATGCCCCCACTCTGATAGTGGCCTGCAACAAGCAAGGTGATCTAGAGCTTATTAACCTTTCCTCTGCCAAAACCTCTCTAGGATGACTTGCATGTTCATGTTTTACAGATATAAAAACACTATATTTCCCCTCTAGATATCACCATGGCAAAATCAGCTAAGCTTATTCAACAGCAGCTGGAGAAAGAAATGTGAGTATATGTAACTTAAGGCCAGACATTACTGGGGAATAGGGTAAAACTTTTAATTTATATCACCATGAAACTTCTCCAGTTGATTACTTACATTAAGACAATACTTTCAGCCACTAAAGGAATACACTCATAAAAAAAAAATCAGGCTATGAATTATTTTTGAGCAAACCCCTCGGTAGAAACCTTCAGAATATATATAGGAATACAAATGGAAAGTTTGATGTATGTAAGTGCTACTGAAGTGGAGATTTCTAGCTCAGTATGAGTAAAAACTAATAGAAAAAAACAGACTTAAAAAATATGCCTTGTAAAGTTCCATATCTTTTTGGAAACCGCTATTTACAAGCACAATATCTCATCAGATCCTTAGCAACAACAATAGAGAACCTCTCAAACATATTTAAACTGAATAACAACATGACCTTCAACTGAACAGAACCATAGTATCACCGTCACACATATACACGCATACACTGCCACTAGTATAACTGCCACGCTAGTTTGCTGTATGTCCATCCTGCATAACACTGCCTAGTTACCCATTCCTGTGTACAGCCTAGTTATGTCATGTAGGTCCCTCATCCATTTCCTGCTGATGCCTTTTCAGTTTTTTTTGCTGTGTTCAGACTCTTGCGCCTATGTTTCATATTGGCGGTAACAGCATCAGCTTTTGAGATTCAGTTTCCACATTGAATCAACTGTGCTTTGAAGCCACAACCTTTCCATAACAGTTAGCATGGCAGAGACACCTTCATTAAAAGTGGACATGGCCATAATTACTGCTGTCTCAACACAGTCTTTTCCACAAAGACCATTTTTGGACACTGCGCCCATATAACAGAGTTGAGGCACTCGTTTGCATTTTGACTCAAGACCTCTGAATTTCTGTCACTAAAATGAAATGTATATTGTGTCATTAACATCTGGTCAAGTTTTAATGATACAGTACACATTTATTTTTACTTTAGTGGCAGAAAAATATTTCAGTGAGAATAACCTCTTTGACTCCCTACCAGATCCCTTGTAAGCTGCTCCCATGTCCTATCCAAAGCACGTAGGCCTTCCTATTGTGTTATGTTTCTGCCACAAAGTAAAAACAAATGTTTACTGGTATGCTACATTATTTTAGTATTGTCCACCTTTGTCTACTCAAAAGGAACAGTCTGTAGCCTACTGTAAAAGTAAAACTTACCACATAATATTAATAATAATGATAACAATAGACTTTATTATTCAGTAACACAACAAGCTACAGTGGAGCCTTTGGTAATGTACCCTACAACAATGCCCCCCTCATTAGTTTCTGATGGTATCCATAGCGCCACAAAAGCCACAGAGGGAGAGATGCATTTCTTGTTTCCCCACATCTTCATATTTTCTTGATCTCAACCCTGTCCCTCTTTGGTCATGTCTCTGATAGGAATCCCCAACACTTGGCCTTATTTTCTTTGGAGCAGCAAACCCCAACCCTAACTTGTGTGCTAAGAGCCCCATCTTTTGCAGTTACCATGTCTTTGGCACAGATGGTACAGAAGCCGTGATTCTGCGGATCGTGTGAATTCTAAGCCCTGTGACTGTGCGATTGGGACCAATTAACCCACTAACCAATCCATTTAAACGCACTACATATCAGCTACTGCTGTGTTGGTCACAATTGCTATCGAACTTTTGTTTTCCGAATGACAGTTTACTTATAGATGGAATGTGTGAAGGAGTTTCATTATCTGCTTTTCTGAGGTTTTATCCGCACTTCTTTTGACATTTTTAGATTAAAAGCTGCCGAAAGCAAAAACAAAAGTGTCAGTGCATGTCACGCAATGCATATGAACAAATCACATTGTCAGAAATCAACACCTGCCAATGAGCTTTTGTGATTAGGTCTAAACCCCCCTTCGTTCTTTCACGATTGGTTGCTGAAACAAAGGTAATGACCGGATCCAATAACAGGAGAAAGAGAGATTTACAACAATACGGTATGGTGACATACCACACCACTGGTGACATACCACACCACTGGTGACATACCACACCACTGGTGACATACCACACCACTGGTGACATACCACACCACTGGTGACATACCACACCACTGGTGACGTTTGTTGAAATACACCTGTTATGTAAGCAAAAAAACGTTTTTTTGGCCTGCCATGTCTGGCCTTTAGACAATAATATAGGCCTACAAATTATAAACAGGAATTACAAATGAAAGGAAAACCCAGAATAAATGAGTGGAGGAACAAAGGCAGATGCTTCCATACATGAATGCATGATGGTATTATCATCCCGTAATGCTCTGGGTCGTGTATATCCTTTCTGAGCAGGCCCAGGTGCCCTATATTATGGAACACAATGGCTAGAGGAAAGGATCTAAGTGGTATTGAAAGAGGCTTCATTATTGGGTCCTGTCCAAGATGACAATATCCTCATCCACAGGGAACAGTTTGATGGCTGAAAATGAAGTCAATCAAATGTCACGACATTGGCCACCATTTGATTTGTCCTTTTCTGGCATGTACAGTAGTCAGTGCATACATTCTCACATATTGGGAATAGAGTCAAGCCAACCTTCCATGATCTCCCACAGGAACACGTTGAGAGTGACACGATCGGCAGCCTTGAGCACCCAGGACGGATCTGCCGGGGCCTTTGTCCACCTGGGGAGGAAGGGCAAGGACTTTGAGTTTAGCCAGTTGCCCATGAAGGTGGAGTTCCTGGAGTGCAGCGCCCGGGGCAGCAAGGGGGCGGACAAGCAGGCAGACATCGCCAGCCTGGAACAGAGCTTGGCCAAGCTGTGAGACGGTCCAATGACTGACAAAGAGTCCCCGTACAGGGCACTGCTGTAGCCTGGAGCTCTTGCCTGAGTGCACAAAGAGGAATTAGGTTGTCTTTGGACTTCTCACATACTGGGTGCATCTATATGTCTTTTCAGAAAGATGGGCTCACATCACTAACACCCTACGGAAGTGAATCACATCATGAGACGACATCTCAAGGTGGGCAGAGGCCCTCAATGTTGTGAATTTTCAAAACAAACATCAGAGCTCATTTCTTGATGGTGTTGTCATTGTATATTTTTTGGAGAATACTTGTCACAGTTGACAAACACTTGTGAAACATTAGGAGAATCTGCATGTTATTTTGTGTTACATAAGCTTTGTCATAAGACTTCGCATATGAAACTTTCCAGGGACATTTACATATTTATGTTTAGCAAACCCACCTCTGAAGATCAGATTCCACCTTAAAATAATAGCTGTTTTTTATTCATCTTTGTGCCTTTTTAGATGGTTTAGCTCAAAGTTTGTCATTATGTTGCACAAACTGTTTAGTGACTGTCAAGAAGAAATGCTGTTATGTTTTTGTCTTGTAAATAAATCCTGATATTATTTGAGGTTATTAGTAGTGGGTAGTGTGTGCAGTATTCTAGTAACCCTTGTCAAGAAAGATGTGAAGTAGCCTGCTGACAAATTTGAGTCATATGTACAGAAAAACCTTCAAATTTTTTGTCCATGCAATCATTTTAGAATGTAATGTAACTTGCGAGCAATTTCCTAGGTAATATTTTGAGTGATACTCAATACTGCATATGGAAAATGGAGGTTATGGGGAGCATACAAGTTATGGTGTAAGACCCTGCAGTGGTTCTCGTAACACGATGAATTCGAAAGTTGATCATTCTAAACATTAAAAAAATAACCATTCAAAATATATAATGACAAATACAGCATTCTATCGAATCAACAGTTTTTACTTATGGCTTACTCATTGAAAAGGTAATAAATAGGTCTTGAGTATTTATTCATAGAAGCATAAAAAATTTGACAGAAAATGCTTTTTATTTTTGCAAATGTTTGTCAAATTTAGACAAGATGATCTAATTTCTGTTAAAAGAATTCTACACTGTAACAGTACAGAATAATAACAATGCATGCAAGACTAATAAAGCATATTCCAACCTCTGTACATATTCACTATACATCACATTGAACATAATGAAGATGCAGTATATCAATTATTCCACATTTCGGTTTAGAACCGACCAGGGACTTTTTATAGTTCAGTAACAAAAATAGATTTCAAACTCAGTGTTATCATTGCTGACATCCTATTAGTATGAAATGTTATTGCAGTTTTGTTATAAAACTATTGAATATATTTATTATTAGCACCAGTAATAATATATAGTGATTGTACCAGATACATTCACCTATAGCTTTAAATGAACCCGAAATGTCCTTGTCTTATAGGTCATTTCACTGGTCAAACATCTGCTTTTCTCACGGTGAAGGCCTGTATAGGATCATCACTGTTCCCAGCCTTGTATGAGAAAAGTACACACCCAGGCTGATAAAACTATAACCCAGAGGGCAGAATTCAGTAAAAAGACCAATCTGATAGAGTTAACGGCGTTAACGCTATGCTACAGGCCCTGGAGGGAGTACAAAGTCAGGTCAGGGCTCTGGTCAGCCACCACCAGGCTTGGCTTCCCTCGAAGCAGAGCGGGACACACCCAGTTCACCTTGTCCCCATGGTTGAAGCGGAGCTTCGGTCCTGACTTCGGGGACTCCTCTGTGCCTGTCCTCTGACCCTCGCTGCTGCCCTCCACACCCCCTTCCTGCTCTCTCTCCACAGTCTCCTTGTCCTGCTGGGCTTCAGGCTGGGCTTCAGGCGTAGCCTGGGACTGGAGTTTGGTTTTAGCTCGGGCCTTGGGTCTTCGGCGGTTGGCTGGCACCGCATGTGACTTGGCCTGATCCTCACCAGTGACTATCGGGTTCTGGCTGATGTCCCAGAGGGCCACATGGCCATCGTTGCCCCCAGTGGCCAGCCAGTACTGGTGGGGTAAAAAGCGGAGAAAATGTGCCTGCGAGGCTCCCTGGCTGTGGGCCTTGAACGCACCCTGCTGGTCCAGCTTGGAGCCCCTGCCGATCCGCATCAGGTGCACGCGTCCGTCCTCCGCTGCACAGGCCACAATGTTCCCGCAGCTTGCCACGCTGATGCAGTGGGCAAGAGGTGGATTAAAGAGCTGACCGGCTTGTTGCTGACTCCCCTCCTCGGCCACTTCCTGCAGTTTGAGGGTCCAGAGTGGGCGGGTCTTCTGGAGGCTCCACAACATCACCTGCAATGAATTATTACATGATTATTCAAGGCTACTCTCACTCTTACGCTGTCGCCACTTCAGCCGTCTCACCTGCATGTCGAGCCCGGCTGAGACCAGGTTGTTGGGCCTGAGGGGGCGGAAAGCCACAGATGAGACAATGTTGGTGTGTCGGCTGAGCGTCCTACTTGTTTTGCCGCCTGGCAACTCGAGCACCCTGACCACCCCTGAGTCGTCAGCCACAGCCAGAGCTGAGCCCGTCTCGTTCAAAGCCAAGGAATTAATCTCCTCCTTCCCTGCACCTTGCAGCTCCTCCACCGCTCCCTTTAGGCTGCGGGGGTCCAACACGCTCACTGTCTCTCCATGGGAAACGTACAACAGGCCAGGAGCCTCCAGGGAGAACACAGCACTCGTCACATCATCCCTGCTGACCAGACGGAGAGTTGCTAACACGGCTCCATCCTGATTCCACACCGTCACTTCACCATCCTCAGAGCCAGAGGCTAAAAAGCCATCAGCACCCCCGGAAGCCCCCACACACAGCACAGGGGTGGAATGGCCCTTACACAACTGCCTGCTGGCCATGATCACATTGGTACACCTAGACAGAAGCAGAATAAATACTAGATCATTGAGGCTGTGAAGCTGGTTTTAAATGCAAACAACATGCCTGTATGCATAACTTAAATAAAATCGAGCAGGCTAATATAATGTCACAATAATTCTGCAGTAAATGAAATAAGTAGTTAACTAAATATACCAATATAATATAAGCGATACGACAACAGTAATGATATTTATAAGACATGAAAAATAAAACATTTACGTTCAAGTATTGTCTGCTTGAATGCAACATTGTGGTACTTAGCTAGGTTGTCAACACTATCGATCGAAACACTTGCTTGATGTCAATAGCAAAATAATGCGTCGAATAACGCATATATAAAAACATAACATAGCTATCTTAAGAAAGTGATAAGTTATTAACTAAGAGCTAAATTCAGACACGTTTTACCTTCCTTATGCACGTTAGTTTCCTCTGATTAAAAAATGTCGCACATTGATGACATCACATGGTGTCTATCCCATCCATTGGGTTAATCTGAATAAAATACAATCCCTATATCTTTTACAAATTGGGAAAATGTCTTCTGAAGGGCTATATGATATAATGGTTTTATAAAGTTATTACTATAAAACTGTTTATTAGATTTACTGACAGGTTAGGCGACCAACATTAAATGTGACTACAACGTGAAGAAAATAAAATTAAGCAGGTGTACAGAAGCTCTCTATTTTTGATAAACGTACATTGAAAGTGATATTTTTTGTAATGGATAACATATTTTTCATTAAACATCGCCTGCATCTAGGACGTCTGTGTTTGTTGGTGCTGATGAATTCATAGAAATGCAAGACTATTCAGGAGAAATAATTCAGTGAACTTAAACAAACAGCAGATTAAAGACACAGGGCAGATAGCGGGTCAATAAAACTTGGCCTTGAGCGAGCACACTTCACCCACACGAAGAAGAAAAACCTTTAAAAAATATTTACTGACAAATCATTTTAGGAAATGTAAAATGCAAAAAAGTATTAATTCATAAATGTATTTTAATGTCATGTGCATGTATGTGGAACACATATTTGTTTGGAAAATTAAAATTTCCCCAAGACTTTGTTTCACTTAGCTTTCAAAGCTAAAATAATCTTTCTGTCAATCTATCACTCTCTCGCTCATATAGCAGGAAGGTTGAAGGGAGGTGCACAATGCCGTCCGCTGATTCATCCGAAACAGAAGTTCTGATGAGTGTGGCCCATTTCTGGGTCAGTGCACAAAATGCCACCCTGACACACTGAATGGAAAACACACCGGGCAACGTGGTTAAAACACATGCACACACACACAGTCAACCTAAAGTGCATTCATATGCTAACACAGATTCTCAGAAAGCAACTCACACTCCCACCAAACGTTTTTGCTGTAAGTATATTATTCTCTTTTTTTAAAGTACTCTGCATCTATCGTTTTAAAATTAGAGTTGGGGGAGAATTACTGTTATCCAAATAGATGTGGTGAGACTTTCCCACTAGAATGAATAACTGTTCAACTGGGGTTTACAATTAATCACATGTCTTGTGTCAGAGATGGCATTCTCTGACATACCTTAATAAATTATAACATTTGGAAGAATCACCAATGTGCCAGAATGTTCTCATTTCATTGCTTTTTGTGGGTGATTAGTTCTTTTAATATTGTGTCAGATATGTAAAATGTTGATATTGTGATGAGCTGAGCAGTGTGAAATCTTGATGTGATATTAATGCTACAGATCCAGTGGAAAACCGTGACTATTGGAGCTAGGCCCAGAGTAGCAAAACATGATCTGATGTCATAAATATAGACATAGAACTCAGATGCCTGTGTATACAGGGCATGACAAAACTTTAGAGAATGACACAAGCATTGGTTTACACAAAGTTTGCTGCTGCATTGTTTTTTCATTTTTGGTATTCTGAAGTATAATTACAAGCATTTTGTAAAGTCTATTATTGACAATTTCATTAAGTACATGCAAAGAGTCAATATTTGCAGTGTTCTTCAAGACCTCTGCAATTCACCCTGGCATGCTGTCAATTAACTTCTGGGCCACATCCTGACGGATGGCAGCCCATTCTTGCATAATCAATGCTTGGAGTTTGTCATTATTTGTGGGGTTTTGTTTGTCCACCCACCTCTTGAGGATTGACCACGAATTCTCTTTCTGCCATTCCTGAGCAAGCTCTAAACTGGTGGTGCCTAGATCCCACAGCTGATTCAACATTAGGAGACAGTCGTGGTGCTTGCTGGACTTTCTAGGGCGCCCTGAAACAGAAATTATCCTTAGACCCTCTCCGAGTGTGTAGAAGGCCCTGCTGGTTACCCACTTAACAGATCCCATGTAGCTCAGGAGATTCTTAGTTCCCTCTTGTGGTTCAGTACAGAAATATATCAGTAAGTTGCTCTGGAACGGAAAGTCTTCTGAATGACTTCACTGAAACTGAAAATATATTTATTAAAAAAGACATTGCAATGTACCAGTATGAGATGGGATGGGATGTTGGGAAATAAATTAAATACAGACACAGAATAGAAAGAAACAGTGGAATATTAGTACAGGGCTAAATGCATGTCACAGTTTAGGCCACGCTGGTACTTAAAGCCTGTGGCCTTTGAAAGAATGCTGATGTGGGACTAGAGGCGTTTTGCTGCTGACGCATGTACCATGGTTTGTGACCACAGCTTACTTAGTTACAATCTATGAAAATGTTTTCTTAAATTGCTCAGGTCGCAGCTACACGCATTTGTACAGCGTGCTTCCAACTACATTGCATTGTGGAAATTTCCCACTACTTTTGGCTGAATAATATAGGAGTTTTACATTTATTTTCTTGAATATTAGTGGACAGCAACATTTCAATAAAACTGGATTACACCTTAGGTTTGGGACTTGGCTACTTTAGGAATGGATAGTAGTACCACATTCTGATGATCATGTAAATGACTACTCACTCTTTTTTTACCAAAGCTTTCATTAAACTCTTTCTAACCGTGTCAGTCTCTCTGGGCTGGATTTCAGAGGTAACACACACCTTTGCCGGACCATGAGATCGTCGCCGTATTTCCCTGCACGCTCTGTGTTGTTCCGTAAGGAGGCCAATGGAGTTACATACCGCGTCCCAGCCCTTCTCTACCTGTCCCGCTGCAACTCCTTCCTGGCCTTCTGCGAGGAGAGACTCAGCCCCTCGGACGCCCAGGCCCACCTGCTGGTCATGCGCAAGGGCACCTTCTACAGGAACTATGTGGAGGTCAGTGCAGGTCCCCCAACTTACCGTGTAGTACAGAGGTAGACAATGACACAAGGGCACCTTCTACAGGAACTATGTGGAGGTCAGTGCAGGTCCCCCAACTTACAGTGTAGTACAGAGGTAGACAATGACACAAGGGCACCTTCTACAGGAACTATGTGGAGGTCA
>JACXGK010007536.1:0-25030 GCA_016801125.1 Novumbra hubbsi
CGGCGGAACCAAAAGCGGACATTTTGTAAAGTAAAGGTGATTTAATCCCAAACAACAAGACAAACTCTACACGAACAGTAACCGGAAAATGAAAGGTGCTAAACTAACACAAAACGATATACAAAAAACATGTAGAGCATTCACTTAAATGGGAGTTAAACAAAGGACAAACCGTGAGCTGTTGCGACATCAAACACAATAAACCACACCGGGTGTGGCTGTAAAACTAACCTAAGTAGGCTCCCCAATCAGAGTCAACTGAATGCAGCTGCTCTGACTGGGGAGCCCACAATGGCATGGAGATGGCTAGAGGCCTCTCCATGTGCCATGCCCTGAATGGGAGCCCCAAAGCATAGAGATGGCTAGGGGCCCGCATCCAGGACCTGACAAGACCAGTGACCCATGCAAAGACTTTGTTTAATTTAAATGTGTGGTTTGTTGACGTCAAGTCAAGTTGGACTGTGAACCTAATCTCACAAGGAAAGTGGGGCGGTACCGACAAGTGGAAAAGTGAGTTTTTCCGAGACCATATTCTACCTTAATTCTGAGGTTGATTTGGTTGGAACTTGAGTGCAATCTTACCATTAGTGATCCCGATTTTTAAGTGTATGGTTATTTTGAGTGTGTGTTATGGTGACTCTTTAAGCATGCTGACATGTATGATCATGTGTGTAGGATTACATGTGTACTGTACCATACTATTGTGCCCTCTGTATGAGGTGGCCGTATTTCTATCAAAGCTCTGAAAGATCTGAAAGAACCGGTTGTTTTGACTCCTATTTGAGTCCTAATTTAAATATGACTAGCAACAACAGATTGTATTTTTGCTATTTGGTATTTTAGTAAATTTAGAAGATGTAATATAATACTACCCGTTTAAATGTTGAGTTGATGCGTAAAATGAAAATAAAACAGAATGCACTGATATGCGAATCATATAACCATATGTTTATTTGCAAACAATACAAAGACAACAAATCAAATGTTGAAACTGAGAAATTTGATTGTTTTTGGAAAAATACATTTTGAATTTAATTCCTGCAACACATTTCGAAAAAGTTTGGAAGGGGGCATGTTTACCACTGTGCTCTATAAACATGTCTTTCACCAATACTCTGTAAGCGTTTGGAAACTGACGTAGTTTGAAAGTGAAAGGTTTTCCCATTCTCGCTTGATGTAGGATATCAGCTGCTTAACAATTTGTGGTCTCCTTTATCAAATTCATAATGTGGCAAACGTTTTGAATGGGTTATACATATATATGGCTTAACTACATGGGGGTCAGTTTAGCACTGCCTAGCCGCAGAACAGCACAAACCAGCTCTAACCATAGGACACATACATATTTGTCTAGTTACAGAAAGTTGCCCCACGGGTCCTCCACCGGCAGCTTCATTAAATAGTATCTGCAAAAAAACACCAGTCTCAACATAAACAGTCAATAGGCAATTTGAGGAAGCTGCCCTTCTAGGCAAAGTTGCTAAGAAAAAGACATATCTCAGACTGGCCAATAAAAAGAAAATATTAAGATGGGAAGAAGAACACAGACACTGGATAGAGGAAGATTGGAAAAAAGGGTGTTATGGACTGACAAGTTTCATGTGTTCGGATCACAAAGAAAAACATTTGTGCTAGAGGAGTGTTTGACCACACCTGTCAAGAATGATAGTGGCAGTGTGATGGTGTGGGGTTGCTTTGGTGGTGGTAGAGTGGGAGATTTATACAGGGGAAAATGTATCTTTAAGAAGAAATGATATTACTCCATTTTGCAATGCCATGCCATTTCCTGTGGACGGTGCTTGAATAGAACCAATTTCCTCCTGCAACAGGAGGATTATTTAAAAAAAGCAAAGTTTGATGGACACAATCATCATTTTCATAAAATGTATTCAGAAATAAAAAGAGAATCAATGCAGTGACCCCAAACTTTTGAACGGTAGTGTATATAAATAAAATCTATTTCATATATACCGGGATGAAACCCCCAGACCCGTCCTCTGACCTTACACACCTGGTACAGGACAATGCCCAGCCTCATATAGCCAGAGTGTGCAGGCAGTTCCTGGATGACGAATGCATGTAACCACTGACTCGCTCTCTCGTTCCACAGACCTGAATCCCTGGGGGACGATATGTATCAGTGCATCCGAGGCCACCAAGTAGCGCCCCAGAATGTCCTGGACCTCACCGAAGGTCTGGAAGGAGATCCCCCAGGGCAATATTCGCAGTCTCATCAAGAGCATGCCTAGACGTTGTCAGAAGTGGGTACAGGCACGTGGGGGCCATACACACTACTGAGTCACATTATGAGTTGTCGTGATTAAATTGAAGCAAATTGGAACAGCCTGTGATTTCAATTGTTTACTTGTTTTGTCTTGTTTTTTTTTGTGTGAGTTTGGAAGTTTGTCCTCAATAGGTTTTTAACTTTGGTTTCCATTGACCACGGTGCGTCCTTTTGTTCTTAACAAATTAAACAATGCACAGTATAGATTTTGATCTTTGCTCGATGAATTTTGTGTTCATCAAGACCTGATGTGTGTTTTAAGTGTTCCCTTAATTTTTTGGTGCAGTGTAGTACATTTATTATAATGCAGTAATATAGGGCTCCACTTTATGAAACACCTAGGTCTCAGGTCGATACCAGTATAAATAATGGTTAAATAAAAAATCCTTTTTTTTTTTAATCCTGTGTTTGATTTTTGCTAAACACCATGCGAGTCAAGTCATCCAAACAGTGCCTGTCCTAGCCTTTTGGGGGCACAAAAAAAAATTAGTTACCTCTCCCCAAAGTGGGTGCATATGTCATTTATGCCTAGGGCCGGCCCGAATCCAAGCACCTCTCCTTTAGACTACTCTGTCCATAGATAGGCAGGTTTATTCAGGTGCGTTTTGGAAAACTTGAGTTATTTGCCCAATTGGTTGTCGAACGGTGCTCCGCCCAACCTTATCATCTTTTTCTGAATCAGAATCAGCTTTATTACCAAGTAGATAGACCCATACAAGGAATTCTCTTTGGTGCTAAGGAGCACTAATCCATCATAAATAATAAAAGGAGATGTTTCGCTGTAAGAAGGGTGTACACGCGATCACAGATTTCGCGGCATTTGACATTCAAATTTAGAATTTTGCGTTACTCCATTTCCAAGTAGTTCTTAAAGGAGGTTGTATCTCCATTCAGGTGCAAAACACGCCTACCCGGCTGAATGGGCAATATGTATCGAATACCTTTGGTATTCACGCCCCGTTCCTATGACGTTTTAGGAACATGGCGCTTCAGAGGAAAGGTGCTGCCTGATGCCTGACAGTTTTGGACTATTGATTAATTATTTACTGGGAATAGATGTATTGTATAACAGTAAAGTGTAAATATGGAAACGTAATAGTTAAATACATTTCGTGGTCCTTTTCAAGTTTTCATGGATAATGAAGCCGGATTGTCTGAGGCATTGATAGCTCACTTTAGCTTGTCATTTGCCATAGCTAGCTTCCTAGCTGCACCAGCTAACGTAAACGTTTCTTGTGCTGTCGCTAAATAAACATAACACAATGTTTCCGGTGCGGGCATTTTTATTTTGCCTGTAGATAAAGCAGTATAGTTAACTTATTATCAATGAACTTGACCATTTATTTGGTTCATTAGCACTTGTTTAAAATTTTTGACGACGATTCTGATTAGCTTGCTAGCGAACTTTAGCTAAGCTGAAAAGGATGGAGAACCGTCATGGATTTGTGTTGTTGCTGGCTACTGGGATCCTTCTGTCGGCATTATTTCTGGCTGAAGGTGCTCCGCTTCCGTATTCTGACACAGCAGGTAAAATCACTCTTAATCACAGTTTCTACGACACTGAATTATGAACTGGCTCCACTACTGCTAGTAGGCAGCTCAAAACGTTTGAACTGCGAATTCGGATAGATGTATCAATAAAATATATTCATGATAAATACGTGTTTAACGTATTCGCCAGTTCGTTCATGACCAAATAGAAAAACCCTGGCCAATTGAATGTATTTTTTAATAAATAGTTCAATGTTTACGTGTTAATCTGAGTATTATTCGGCTGTTCTGCTGGTGTTATATTTTGAATTTCTAATTTCTAGTTGCTTAGGGAAAATTAAACTATTTTTGTAATGATGAGTTATTCCTACATCTGATGGGATATGTAGGTAAACGTACATGTCAACCTTAATCCTTAATCAAACCTAAATTTATAACTATTTGAAACCATTATCTCATCTAGAATTCAACTTTTTATGGGCAAACTTGTTTCTCCATTAAAAAAAATATTGTATGTATTTTTTAATTTTCATGCATTTCTTTAATGAACTTAATAAATAATCATGTTAAACAGATAACGTTATTTAGGGATATCAATTAGTCATTTTCAGGATTTGCAATTAATCAATTGACACTCTGAAATCTGCTCTACATCTTCTCATGTCCCTGTTGTGCATCAATTCTCAGCTGCTCCTTCAATCTCTCAACAACTCCCTGTCCACTCCATAACGTTTTGCCAGAAATGACATTTTGCATTGTTGCCTACCTGTACATATGGCATGCTTCTATCATTCATGAGTATGAACAGCCTTGTTTTGTGTTTTAGTCATCTCAATGTAAATCTCTTCAAAGTAGGCCTGAATTGGGGCTGAATTATCAGGTTGTCAGAATTAGGGAAGAAAATTGTTAAAATGTCAAAAGGAAGACAATCCCTATTGAAACACAGTCAGGTGGGCTTAATAGGAGCAAATGGGCAGTGAAATGGTTAAAATACAGAAAAAAATATTTTATGTACATGATATAAACTAACATAACATGGTAAGTATAAACGTATGATGTAGACAAGTAATTAGCTATACTCATTAATATCCACCTCAGACAGTGTGATATTTTTGCTGGCTTTATACAAAATGTGTAAAGATAAACATACATATTTCTTGTCTATGTAACAGTTTAATAATATAAACTGCATACCAAAATGTAAACTTTACCTGCTTATCCTGCTTTATGTCATTACAATGAACCAATCTGTGCTGCTACTTAATTGATGCGGCATCTGGTCAGTTGGCTAGCAAGCCAAAACTCATACTTCAAAAGAAACAAGGTTTCTAATTAAAGTACTATTATAACAGGTCCTAATCAAAACACTAATCACTTAAATTTAGATTACAACTGAGTACCTACCAAAAACAGTTAGAAATATGCAAGACATTATATCTTCTGAGTGTTCCAAAAATCCATCTGGTATCAGCAAGCAATATTGCCAAATCTGATCGGCTTAAAATAATGTGTCATTTATGTAACGATGAGCTTCATTGAAAGAAAAATCAACCAGCAAAAAATAGTTTTTAAAAACAAAAAAATGACTCAGAAGTTGCAATTGGGCTTAATAGGGATGTTTAACCGAGCTCAGTGCAGCCATTGTACCGTACCTGCTACGAAATCAAACCGATTCAGTGTTAATGGATAGTTACAATGAACATTATGTAAATATTGTGTTCTGTGATTGAATCATTGAAAATGGGCGCAGGTGCAACCAGAAGTCTAATTGGACTATATGGATACTTGGTGTGTTATCCTGTTTTTAGTATAATTTTGTTATTGTGGCAATAATAAAGAACAAATAAGCACATTTTACATTTCTTCACTAGGGTTTTCATGATTCATTGAGTCATTTGAATAATTTAATTACAAAACAATCTGTGAGAATATACTGCGTTAAAGCCTCTTCACCACTGCAGTGAAGGAAAAACTGTCCAATGTTAGGGAGCATTTCACGCTAAAAGTGCGAACTTGGTTCTCTGCCAAGTAGGCGGCAAAGTGATTGGTGCATAAACATTAAACATGGTGCTTAAACATTAGAATAAGAACCATCCAATCATGGAGGTGTCAGACCCTGGCATTGCAATGTGAGGTTTTTGTTGACCTTAGGCATGTGAGTTTGCAGCCTTGCCCTGACAGAAAGAGAATGGATGTAGCGTTAGCTAGTGGAGCTGACTGGCTAGCATGGTGAGGTTTCTGTTGTTGACCTGCTCACATTCTCGTTATCTTTAAATGCCCTCGCTCCAGCAGTAAATATCTTATTTCTAACAAAGCAGCAATATACAAAACTAAATGAGGTCAATTCAGTTTTTATCAGGGAAACAAACTGAAATGTAAAAAATAATATTTTATTTGCTTATAAAGCATTTGTTTTATTATTAAGATAGCTAATTTTGTAGCCTAATGACAACCAATTTCCAGACAGAAAAGGTACTGATCATGAATAAATGCAGTTTGACATGAATTTGTAGTTCTTATTAAGCCACTTGTTGATAAATCAATGGATGAGTTGATTTTTATGCTCATCAAAACAGCTGTAATGTCAAACATCCGTCCACCTGCCCAAAACTGCTGATCCTCACCCAACTTGTTGTCCACGACTAAAGAACTTTACGGTTCGAAGGGTTAGGCTTTGGCTTTTCCACTTGACCAGATGTGCCTTTTTACGGTAAAGGGTGCTTGCAATAATTCTCACTAGTTAATTCCAACAGGTACACTTTTTCAATGAACAAGGCTGAAACCACTTGCCTTAATGACAGTAACTACACATTTTACATCTTATTCCAAGCAAGTATAACTACTGATAACTTAGAATGTATGTTAGAACATGCTGCTTGTTGGGTCTACTGTATTTTACTGTACTTGATGGGTCTACTGTACAGCTAAATTGTGCTTTTTACGATAAGGAGGTTGCCTTCTGAACCCAATTTGACATTTTCAGTATAGTGCTATTGCTGGTGTAAGGGGGAATACCAATTACAGATAGCGATAGTAGTGGGGAGTAATTCAGGTAGATATAAGCCTAATAAAGGTGCATTTTGCTTCAAGCTGGCAATTAGAATTTCACTTTTGGCTTTAAATGTGGCTGGGAAAACAGCAGTTCATGTGTATCATCCCAGCCTTTATTATCAAAAATGTAAATCCTGCAAGATTAGAAAGCTGTTAATGTACTTTACAAAAACTAGCTTGAAACCAGCTGTTTGAGACCTCCGGCCAATCGTGCCTTAAATGTCTTGACACAATTACTTAATCCATAATTTTGTTTGCCACAGTGTTATCCCTGTAGTGCAAACAGGCTTCAGGGCTGGCCATGGGTGTCCCAAAGCAACACTTAAGATCCTGAATGACTTACCTTCTGTAGACAACAAGCAGTTTGTATTGCTTTGGTGCCACAAACCTTATTAATAGACCCATCGACTTGGGGATCTAATAGGATTGTCTAGCCTAGTTTAAATAAACAATTCAGACCAGGTACAATGTTTTGTCTGTGGGCCAGCACTCTGTCAATGAGGTTGTCCTGAGGTTTCTACGCTGACACTTTTCTCTGTGTATATTAATAATATTTTGTTTGCTGGTGGTAACTCCACCCGTATGCTTATGATTCTCTCCTGTATACAATGGGCACATCACTGAATACCGTGCTGGCCACCCTGCAACATGGCTTTACTAGTGTTTTCTTTGACCTCTACCTACTCTTTGAAGGTGCGCTATGCAAGTTTGCACCACTTACCGGCTATGAATTTAATATTAGTTCTTTCCCAATTAGGATCTGACACAATCATTACTGACTATGAGGGTACTGACTGGTCTAATTGTGTTTCCTCCAATTGTCAGTGCTGGAGCAAAGGCCTCTGTTTTAGATGAGGTCAATGTTGTTGTGACACTTTCATAACTATATAATGTTGAATAAACAAATTAAAATGCTGAATCATTCAAAATGTTATCTGCACTCTGTTGCGTTAGATGGATTGCTAGAGTCCATCCGGAAAGTATTCTCAGCGCTTCACTTTTTCCACGTTTTATTATGTTACAGCCTTGCGCTGTGAATACTTTCCAGATGGACTGTATATTTCAGAGACTAGTTGATGACTAGCTAGCAAATTTGAAAGCATTGCAGTGCTAGCTTGCTAGCGCTAGCTGCATCAAAGTAGGCATTGACTTGGAAACATTAATATATATGCTTAGACGAGATGGCTAAATCTAACTAAAAAGCAAAATAATAGTTTCTTCTGAGCAATAGTTGCAATAGTAGTAGTTATGTAGTAGATTTGGTCAAACATCCCACAATGCATGTTTTTTGTTATTTACTTTTTGCAGAGAACGTCACAAATATTAGCTTGGTTTTAACACTAATATTCTAGCAGCACCTGAAATCAAAAGTTGTCTGCTCGCACACAACTTGGCTACCCTTCTATTAGCAAGGTGGGGAACTTGGCATCACTGTCAATCTTTCAAACTTTAGCTCTTGCCATTAAATAAATGCCAAATTCTGATTTCCCCCGTCTTTCTCTATGCTTTGCCTGATTACTCCTGTGCGTCCGAAGCGTATCATTGGCCCTTACCTCAAACGCCTTAATGGAGTTACACACCTGCAAACATCCCAAACCTCTCCGTTTTACTTGCACCCACGGCAGGGGGTATAATGTCAGTCCTGAGACCCAAATACTTATATCTGCTCAATTGTTTTTGTTAGATGTTGACAAGATGTTGGGCAATCAATGTGGAAACTGTTGACCAGACAAGCTTTTTCCCCAGGGTGCAGAAGAGGTTGAGAGCAATGATAATAGCATTGTGCATATAACCTCATGCTAGCAACTCAATGCTCTGCTTTTTACTATGAAAATGTGGAAACTACAGGAAATCCAACATTGTTTTTTATTATGATAATATGTATCTTACTATTCACACCATGCTTCATTCCAGTCATTTAAAATGTTTAACCACTGTTTAACTGTAGCTGGGCGCTTCATTCATCTCTCAGAGCATAGATACGGTTGTTTTGTTTGCTCTCACTGCCTTGCTATGTGCAGCCCCAAATTAGTCAGCTTACTATTTACAGTAACACCAGTTCAATATTAGGTATATTAATACTAAATCCTATCGAGAAAGCCCCATTTCATTTTGTCTGTGGCATTGTATCTGCAATTATTTGTAAGGTACAATATCATATGAGCGTTCTATAATTTTCTGAATGTGCTCCTTAGCGTCTACTCTTTACTAAGCACCTAAATGAGCCTTAAACTAGAACCATATTAATTACAGATTGTATTAATTTATCAGTAATTTCTGTTAGAAGCACTTGGATTCTGTGATTAGATTTGGATATTCGTGTTCCTAAAAACAATAGGAAGATTTCAAGCTGCAAGCCGTCCAAAGGCAATATATTATGACTATACAGTCTGATAGTTAATTTCTTTGGTATTATTTTGCGAATTTATGAATTTCTTTAGGTAAATCATTTTGTTAATAGCTCTTAAACTCAACACATACCAAAAAGCTGCATTTTCAATAAGGGTGTGTAGACCATTTATTTCTACTATAGGTCATATAACTGTATAAGCGGAATGAACACTGAACACTACAATATTTTTGTCTTGTACCAATTTGTCAGCCTTTTACATTTTTAGTTAATCAAATGGGCGTAAGTGGAACATGATTATGCATTACTTTGTAAAAGTGTCTGAATCGTTTTCCACTTATGGATATGCTCTCTGTTAACCTGGCTTACTGATAAGCCTTGTCAAAATACATGAAGTGAAACCTAATTCAATTTGATATGCCTTGACTTGTGTTGCACTGCATAAGTCTGTATATGTGAATGTAATATTTAGTTTTTCTGCCTGTGCTTTTTAGGGGGATCTGCAGATGAACATGCAATGGTCTTTCTGCACTTTTCTGTGGTTGTCTCACTGATTGCCTTGGTGGCCCTTGTGGTGCTGCTGGTAAACTGTGTGACATGCTGCAAGGAACAGGAGATCAACTTCAAGGTGAGGGACTCTTACGTACCTGGACTACCTTAGCGCAAGTCTGGACATTCCTTGCTATCATAACTTGCTCCAAAGCGAGCTTGATGATTAACAGGTTATATTATTTACTAGGGCATACTTGCCTATTCCAGATTTAGTTTCTCAGCTGCTCTAAAAATGCCAATGTTAAAATTGGCAATGTTCATTCTAAAACAAGATTTCACAGTTTTCTTAATATTTTTATGCTGTTATAAAACCAGTGAGATTAGAAAAATAATGATAACATTTTTGTGTAGATGCCGTGTGAAACGATTGTCAGAAACCTCTGCATGTAGAGGGGATTGAAACATTTGGCCTAGTTCGTGTCCTACTTTGTCACAAAATTTAATCTGGTTGTAAGATTTATGAATGTTCATGAGTATAAAGATGGCTTTTATCAGCCAATCCGAGGTGTGTGTAAATGCCCTTGAATGTGTTTCCTTAAACTCACATGATCAGAGGGATAATTTCTAGGGCCAAAGCAGTCACAGCTAAATAAATGATTAATTGTGCCGTGTGTCTTGACTGCATATCACATGGAATAGACCCCTATTACACTTTTTGTTTTATATATATATATTTATGTTATTGATTCTAATTTCACTATTTGGCTGCCAAACCCTGTTTTTGGAGAACTATAGTCCTGTAGGTTTTCTCTTCAACTGTCATCTAGCACATGCAATTCTAAATAATTAGACAGCTGAATCAGCTGGTGTTGGAGAGAACCTGTGGTGCGGTAATTTGCTGTTAAAACAAAAATGTTTGGCCTAAATGTTGACAATGACGAGTTGGCCATCTTGAAGTAGGTAAGAGTCCTAGCGAAGTGGTGCCAGGAAAACAACCCCAGGAAGAACAAGAAGTTCTCATTGTTAGCCACAGTGTTTTGGATGCTGCTTTTGGGATTTCATGTTTGTTTATTAAACTATGGAATGTATATACTTACTACCTAAATTCCTCTAATAAATATTAGAGACACTACCAGCGGGTAATGAAATTCTGTTATCTGACTCCTTTAACTATTCCTTTCAACCGGGTGCTAAATCTGCAAATCTCAGCACTGCTTTAAGGAATGCGGTCTAAATGACTCCATTCCCTAATCTGTGCTGGATTCTGTCTGTATATTGTTTTTTGCCATGTGGAAATTAGCAATAAATCAAAAGGTGGCAAATTGTTGAATTTTTCCAAATTAAGGTTAGGGCAAGGATGTCATTATAATTTCTAATTTGGAAAAGGTACAATTCCAAGGAAATTGTAAAGTCGCACCAGCTGCATCCGGTGTCCAGCTGTGTACTGGCCGTAAATTAGCACAAATGAAGCAACATAACTAAGGGTATGGGAGAGCAGTCTCATCGGTGGTTTGCCTGCAAAACTAGAGCTGACGTCACGGTGGGGCACCACTCCTTACATGTTGCTAGGAAACCGGCGTTCAGTGTGGCAAGCTACCGTGTGGCAAACTACATAAATGTTTTCTAAACCTTTCAATAAACATGTCCACATAACAATAGCAATGCAATTGGAAACGAGATGCACCTTTTGATTCATATCATGTCTCTGTAGTGCAAGAACTGTAGGAGTTAGAATGGCTATAATAATAATAAAAACATAAGTAACAATGTGAGATTAAAATTCAGCCTTTGTGTTCTTGGTTCTTTTGACAGGACTTCACATTGTTTTAATTGCTTGTGCCACCATAGCACAACATGCACTAGCCGACCATGCAGTACTATAGCTCATCCCTACTTTCATACAAAAACTTAAGCCTTACCATAGTGGAACACTTCCTACTACAGTGGAGCAGCTCATGATCATGTATAGAGGCCATTAAAAAACATTGTTATGAATTGTCTGTCTTTCAAGTACGGAGTCAGGTTAGAAAATTTAATGTTAAAGAGTGCTTCTGCATAGATGGGCATTAAAAGCTGAAAAATAAAGTACTATAGTAGAGTTCCAGCTCAAGGAGTGCCTGTGTAATGATCATGTTGTTTAATTATCTTCTTGGAATGCCTCACCTGTCAGGTGGGTGGATTATTTTGTCAGAGGAGTAATCCTAACTAACAGGGATGTAAACCTATTTGTGCAAACATTTTGTATTGTATAAATTGTATTTTGGTCAGTATATATTTTAGTCTTTCAGCAAATGCTCTTAAATAGAAGGATGAATCACCATTTACCCAGGCTCACCTTTTTCCATTTTGCCCTTGTTCAGGCTCAGTCATACCCAGATGGGTGTAGTGTGTTGAAAATGCATTGTTTTCATAAGTCAAGCCACGTCCAGGAATTAATCAGTGGTGTTACCCTGTTTGTCACACTATAGTGGACTGGAGACATTCCATTTGGGCGGTATCCAGATTTTCATCATGGCCGTCTCCCATTCCAAGATCTTTTTTCCTCTTGATGTCTATGGATGGTATAGATTTGGTTTCGGTCTGTGCCAACCATACTTTTGGATTGGAGCTTGTGTGTTAAAAACAGATTTACTGAAGAAGTATATGGCATATGAAAGTAATATTTATCATTGTAATTGTGTTGACATTTCACATACAGTCCATATGCTCATAACAAAGTATTTCAATAAAAAAAATTGTATGTTCTGGTATATTAAAATGTTGGTTTTTGTTAACTTGAGTTCTCTTTTTCAGCCTCCTTAAATGCAGTGTAACACATGTAATATACACTGGTGTCAGAACTGGGATTCTTACGTATGATGAACATTGTGTTTTTGCAGGAGTTTGAGGACAATTTTGATGATGAGATTGACTTCACTCCTCCAGCGGAAGACACTCCTTCCATGCAGTCCCCTGCTGAGGTTTATACCCTGACGGTGCCACCTGTGGCTCTACCAGGACCTCCTCACCTGGATCCGCCCCCTCGCATCTCAGGTCAGGGTCCAATGTTCAAAACAAACCTCTGTATTTTCCCTAAGAGGGCTAGCATACTTTACATTAGATCCTGAGGTTTTTCTGACCCGTGTCCCCAACATGGCACAGTGAAGTTTGTAACAGTGAAGTGTTCATCAGGTAGAGACTGACACTGTGAGGGAGGGGCTCATTTCCCATTGAACTAAGCCAGGGCTGCCCAACCCTGTTCCTGGAGATCTACCGTCCTGTAGGTTTTTTCTCCAACCACATTTGTGACTAACCCACTTTAACCTTTTAATCCAGTTAATTATTAGATTCCAGTGTGCTAAATTAGAGTTGAAGAGAAAACCTGAAGGACGGAGGATCTCCGGGAACAGGGTTTGGCAGCCCTCAACTAAACCAACAAAAGTGGTGTGTTCTCACTCCTTGGGTATTTAGTTCTTTATTGTGGAAAGAGCCAGTGAGAGAAAGACAGAGAATAATTGTATACCCTTGATAAAAGCAACCCAACTAATGCAGCCAAGCTTTTTTTCTTTTCTTTTTTTATTATCATTTCTTTTCCGAACCTCTCATGATTTGTATACTCTAAATGGGGCACTGCTAAAGAATACAACACATCTGATGACCTACCAGCTTATGGCCCTAGGTTTACCATCCCTTCAAATGACATGAACAAGGCCTTACCTTTGGCCTTACCTTTGGCTACTGAAGCATGATGCCTGCCAGGCTGACAAAAAGTTTGTGGTTTACTGCGTTAAACATTGACAGAGGTTGCATAAGGTAAACATAAATGTTAAACCTTATTATAATCGTCAGCCGTTCAGTATTCTAGTAATTCTCAAAGCAGTTTCATCTATGCTTCTTGTATTCTATCTGTAACAGAGCTGTAGGAGGCTCAGTGACTCCCCCTAGGGGTGTGGACCATTGCTGCTCTCCTTGCCCTTTGGGATGTGTTTGCATCAACCCCCAACAGCTAGGGCTGTGAACGTTTTATAGGTTTCCGCTTGTAAGCGACTTTGAACATCTAACGTAAGAAAAATATCTGACTGTAAAGCGATGATTTGTAGAACGTGTTTTAGCAAGTAAAAGCATCGTAACTGGGGGCGGGAGGGGCTTATCTGTGTGAATGAGGAGAGGAAAAGAAGATCGATGGCAACCCAGTTTGTTGGCCTGCTCAACTTGTTATGTATTATCATTTCTGATTACATCGTTTCTGTTCTGACAGCATCCGATTAAGTGAAGCTCTTATATTAGCTAGCTAATGATAGGCTTGTCTAATTTAGAACACAAAACTGTGCATTTTCTACCTGTAGCCCTGTCGTTTTAAGTCCTTCTTGAATTGTTAGCCATATGATGTGTCCCTTGGGAATGTTGTTTAGTGCAATTTTGATAACTTTAATTGGAGGATGACGACCAACTACGCCTTTTTGTTTTGTATAGTTTTGGCATAGAATATTGTTTTGGTATTTTTGGTATTTGTCAAATTCTGGTTTTGTGACAATGCTCCACACAACAGTGCATATGTTGTTGAAATGAGCATATTTGTGACTAATTTAAAAGGCTGAACGTGATTAGTCATCCCACTGAGAGCATGCAAAATAAAAAAACATTAACATCAGGTTTAGGTCAACAGCTAATGAAACTAGATGGCTGCATTATCACACAAGCTGTTTCAGTGTGGGAAAAGCTTTCAGTATGTAAAATGCTTTGATGATTAAGTTTGTAAAGGATTCTTAAAAAATTCTATGACAGGAAAAAATAAAAACCCCTTCACTATCTCCACATTTTGTTGTGTTACAACTACAATGTATCATTTCTTAAATGTATGTTTTTGCCCTCAGTCTGCCCTCAATACCTCATTAAAACCAAGTGAATTTGTTTTGATTTCTGTCATTTTATTGAAAATCGATATATTAATGTCTATCCAGGGGAGTAGCCAATTCATACAATATGTCTAAAAGGCTACTGATTATTCTGTATTTATTGAATGGATGCCTGCATGTCTACAAAGAGAACAACTACACATGATAAAATGGTCAGCTGATCGAAATGCAACGTGGTATATGATCCTTGCAGATGCAAAACACTAACTCTGAATTTGTATGCTGTTGTCACGTCAGAGGGATTCCCAGGCTCACAGGTGTCCCGTCAGAGTCTCAGTTACATCCAGGAGATTGGAAATGGGTGGTTTGGCAAGGTAAGATTGATGTATTTATACATACTAGATGTTTACCTTTCAGTCAAGTCCGGGGGACCTGGACAAACATTAAATACTGATGCGTGTGTCATGAATCGTGGCATCTGCAGGGTATGATCCTACCTATCAGTAACAGGTTACCGTTTCAGTGTTTAATGGACATTTTGCAGAACCCCTCAGGCTCTGGTCTTGAACCACATGGAAGTATTTTATGTCTATCCCTAATTTCAGGAAGAGCTGGCTTCCAGCCCTCCCTTTCTGCAGACAACAGGCGTTTTACCTCTGACCAACATCTTGTGCATCCTGTGTTTGCTTCTGCCTTCCTTCCCAACTCCTGTGTGTGTGTGTGTGTTCAGGTCCTTCTTAGTGAGATCTACACGGATCCAGGTCCTTCCAGGGTAGTGGTCAAGGAGCTGAAGGCTAATGCTAGTGCCAAGGAGCAGAATGAATTCTTGCAGCATGGGGACCCTTACAGGTGAGAAAGGCCGAAGCAGGGATGTTGTAAGACGTGTAAGGGAATGTTGAACACCTGGCAACACATTCTTCCTACCATAGGCTACTCTTTAAAATCATGTAGTATCATTTGAGAACAACTGTGATATCGGTCATATTTTCTTTATGGTGTTGTTTGTCCTTACAGAGTGCTGCTGCATCCTAACATCCTGCAGTGTCTTGGCCAGTGTGTGGAGGCCATACCCTTCCTGTTGGTATTTGAATACTGTGAACTGGTGAGTTTGTTGTTTCAACCCACATTTACTTTGCAGTCAGATTACGTTTGGGACATCAGCCGCTGTGGCTAGTTGATGTAATATATTGACAGTTTACTGCTTATAGTATATTTGGTATTTAAATGGCATTATTTACATATGGGTGACAAATTAAAGGAAAAACCAACATGTGTTGCCAAAACTGATGTTGTGCATCTTTGTATAGTATGAAAGGGAGAAACTTTCCCAATCCTGGTCTACAAAATGGGCACTGCATGCCTAAGAAGACCTGAGTACTACAAAATAAAGGGGCTGACTAATTATATACATGGGGAAACATGGGATTTCATTTCCAGTAAATGTTTACCCATTTCCATAATGTGATTTCATGTGTTATTATGCGGTGTTATGAGCCGAATGAAGGAAAGAAATATATTCAGATGAAATTTAAAAAATATATATTGAAATGAGACTCGTAGGGTTACCCCTATAAGTAATTGGCTATGGTGTAAGTCAGGGGAGGGCAAATGTTTTGGCTCAGGGGTCACATCAGGATTTGTTTAATACAAATTAAAACACTGTATAATAGATCCCTTATAATGTGCAAAGCATTTAAATTCTGACACCGATGTATAAGCATCGTCTGGTGAGTTATTTTCTACTTATTATTTTATTTTATCCGTGGAATGGAACTGCCTCAGGTACCGGATTCGGCCCACAGGCCTTAGTTTGACCACCCCAAGTAAATAAAATAATACAGTAAGTAATAAATACAATTAACACTGTGAATAGGAATTGTGCAAGACATGTTGTTGCATATTAGTGCAATGTGCAAGTAATCCAAAGAAAGATACTTATTAAATTTTTTTGCGTTTTTATTTTTTTTCTCAAGTTAGATTTAATATTTTGAGTGTAAGATCAAGCTGGCCAACAACAATTCTATATTTTCTTAGCATTTTTGCTAATTTGTCTATGGTGTGCAATTATCCTGGATTGCTCAATATACTAGTTATTTGTAGAACATGTATTTGATGGGCCTTATACTGTTTTAGGTTAGGTGAGTTAATTGTTTTGGTTTTCAAAGGGTTATTTATTTCATCTGTGTAATGTCAATTGTCTTTAACTGTTCTTTCATATTCTTTATATACACTGCTCAAAATAATTAAGACAACATTTCAATTTCACCTCAGGTCTTGATTAGTGAAAATCACACCGGAAATCTAAGATAACAATTGAAATCACAGCAACTTATAATGTGTAGTCTCAGCAGGGTGTATGGCACCCACGTGCCTGTATGCACTCCTGAAAATGTCTGAGCATGCTCCTGATGAGACGGCTGAGGGGGTCCTAGGGGATCTCCTCCCAGACTTGTTTTTCAGGAGGCTTATGCACTGATACATAACTAGAGGTTCTCAATTGGATTTAGGTCTGCAGGACCTGAAGGCCAGTTGTGCTCAGTGTGAACCTGCTCTCATCTGTGAAGAGAATTGGGCACCAAAAAAGGATTCTGGTGTTCTCTGGTGAATGCCGATTGAGCTGCATGGGTGCTCGGCTGTGAAATGGGAATTAGAGATGAATAGGCTTCTAATACATTTTTGTTGCATACATGCATTTTGTGCTAGTGATTCCTTTGTGCGGTTTTTCTTATTTTGGTATAAAAGCACTTGGTGGTTGGCTAATAGTTGGCCAAAAACATACATTACAATATTACATCAGTGTTTATTGTTGTCAGCTTTTGCTCTACCCTGAGCTTTTTGAACCTCAGGGCTAGAGAGCTGTCCAGCAAGAGTCTGCTGCCCCTGTGTGGCTGTCTGCTCACGGTTCACCTGTGGTTCGTCACCAGATTTAACAGGAGCTTCAAGTTGTGTTGTGTCTGTGTGAAATGTGATATTTAGATGATGCCTAACTGAATGTTGTCTTTGGCTTTGAAACTAATACACCACATTCTTGTTTGTGTCTCCATTACAGGGGGACCTCAAGGGCTACTTGTCTCAGCAGGACTGGATGTTCCAAAACTCAGAGTTGCTGCAACTGCAGAAGATGGCTTGTGAAATTGCTGCTGGTGTCTCTCACCTCCACAAACACAACTTTTTGCACAGGTAGCTCTTTGGGCCTGTCAGTAACAGCTAAATGTGGTTTATTATTGGTATTCCTTTTTAATACTACTAATTATTCATGGGACCTATAGTGTATATATAGGACCCAATGTAAAAGGACAATGCCTTGAGATGAGGACCTACTGTACGTTATTGTTTTAAGGAATCTCGGTTACGTTAATCATGTAAAACAAGTTACAACGTTACCGTGCTTTGTGATCTAAAGTTACTCTAGTCATACTCTGTCTCTGTTTCTTAATTTTTAGAGTTTTTCATTTGATTTCGCCTGTCTTTGAAATGACCAGCAATTTTCAACACATAATGGAGAAATTATTGTTCTGAGCAACTCTAGATTGTAACTTTACGAACATTTGTGAAAGAATGGGTCATTCTGAAGACCTCACTGAATTTGAGCGTGGTACTGTAATCGGATGCCACTAAAACTGTGCGCCGGGAGTTTCATGGCATGTGTTGCTTTGGTCGAGCAACTGTATGCAAGCCTTACATCACCAAGCGTCGGATGCCAAGCGTCTGATGAAGTGGTGTAAAGAACGGTGCTACCCCCCTCTGGAGCAGTGGAAACATGTTCTGTAGCGTGAAGAATCACACTTCTGTATCTGGCAGTCAGATGGTTGAGTCTGGGTTTGGCGAATACCAGGAGAAGCTTTCCTGCCTGACTGCATTGTGCCAACTATAATGTTTGGTGGAGGAGGGATCATGCTATGTGGTGGTTTTTCAGAGGTTGGCCTAGGCCCCTTAGTTCCACTAAAGGTACATGTTAATGCCTCAGCCTACCTAGACATTTTGGAAAATTCGATGCTTCCAACTTTTTGGGGACAGTTTGGGTAAGGCCCTTTTCTGTTCCAGCATGAATGCGCCCCAGTGCGCAAAGCAAGGTCCATAAAGAGTTTGGTGTGGAAGAACTTCACCTGGCCGCACAGAGGCCTGACCTCAGTCCAACCAAACTCCTTTGGAATGAACTAGAATGGAGATTGCGAGCCAGGGCCTCTCGTCCAACATCAGTGTCTGACCTTACTAATGCTCTGTTGGAGGAATGGGCAGAAATTCCAACAGACAGTCAAAATTCTTGAAGAAAGCCTTCCCAGGAGAGTGGAAGCTGTTATGCGTGCAAAGGGTGGACCTACTTGATAGGATTGTGGCATGTTCAGGTGTGTTTTGGCACCTTCGTGCTTGGGTTTCCAACCATACAACCCCCTTTCCACTGAGCTTGCAATGAATGGTGATTGTTGAAGCTGTCAGACCTTGTGTCTGAAGGGCATTTTGAATCTGTGTGGCAGTTATTCTAGTTGATTTCTCCATCATTTGAACTGGTCTTAGCTGCAATATATCATCAAGATTGTCTTACTGTGGCTTGGGCTGTCAACTTCAAGGTCACTGAAGATAGACATGTAGCCTTGTCTTTTGTCTGACCTCCTCAGCCAAATCTCGTACTTTTTTTATTTTCTCCATGCTTCATTCGGTACACGAGGTGACACCTTTTTCTGTAACTGGTTTCATTATTGATTTTTGTATTGCAGGCACCTACAACTCACCACAGAGTTCAATTAGAAAGTGAAGAACAATTATTTAAATCTACTGTAAAAATTTGCCAATAATATTGCCCGGGACACATTAGGATTTATTTTGTGGGAATTTCTAGGATTAAATTAAACATATGTAGGTACCAAAATATTTTTTATTTTAGCTGGTTTTCTAGGAGAACTATCATTATTTAAAAAAGGTGCAAGAGTGGCAATACTTAATGACATTAATTATTTTTGAAAACTGAATAGAAGGCATTATAAATTATAATAAAATATTTACTTTTCTTAATTTACAACTGAAGCTACAAATTGGCATGCTTGATTTGTGTTGGTAGTCATTCAAGTCAAACATGAGGTAGGATTATTGTTTAGAAATCTTGCACATTAATGAAAAGTATTTGCTGGACAAAGTAGTTCTTTAATTTAATTTAATAAAAAGGACAGGATGTGATTTAATAAAAAGTTCAGTACATAAAAAATATTTCTGTCAGCTTAATTGCATGCAGGGTTCCATTTAAATTATGTTACACTCCTCGTAATCTTTTTTTGGACATAAGGATTTTCCCATTGGTCATGGTTCTCTTATGAAGTTGTGTTCTTTGGGTAACATGCGATGCTCAGCTCATTCATGGGCTTTGTTCTGCATACTCAGAATATACTTTCAGGACTCTACTTACCCAGCTCCCACGCGCTGCCAGTGTCAATTTTCAGCTTGGTGGTTGATTCTGCTTTTGCATGCCATGAGATAGCCTCATAGGCAGTTTTGTTATTCTGTGTGACAACACAATGGGAGCGCTAGTGTGAGAGCTTTCCTTTAACAGGGTTGTAATGACATATATTTTAAAATTGCTGCAGTTTTTCATTTGAATAGTTTGCAAATGTGTATGCGATACAGTGGTGGGCGGTAGCGAGCATGGAGTTGCTAAGTCTTCCACGTGGAGCTGGGACGTGACCTTGGACTGTAGCCAAGTCTCCGGGTCTGCGGTCTAATTGTAGGTCTTTAAGATGATGTGATAGCCACAGCAATATGTCTCACTGAGTTCGTAGGGCTGAGATGTGTACTTCAAAGTAGGCTTGAAGATATAGCCAGCTGATTTGTGCAAATTCTCTGAAGTAATGTAAAAAAATATACATGCAATGTAAATTGACTTAATAGCCAGAAACCAATATCTACGTTGAGTTGAACTAATGGTTAAAACAGTAGTCTATTTCTGGTATCACCGTTAACTGGATAAGTCATTGAGTTATCCAGAGAATCACCTAGAGAATCACTCTGACATCATAACAACGCTGGGTAAAAATAGCTTGTAAGGTAATGAAAGAAGGGAAGTGGTACATGACAGTTTTTCAAACAATTGACAAACATAGCCTGGAAAAAGCTCTGATATATTTTTTTATGCTGCCATGCCCTTTTTGAAATTATTCTATTTTACCAAATGGTCATCTGTTCCACATGACATCAAGATCAGTGGAATCATTTTATGGTATTTGTTTTGAACTTCACGTTTTTCTGCCGTATTTCCATCTGCTCTCAGAGAAGTCACTAGTCTGTTGACACATCCCCACCAATCCCGTAAGTCTCAACACTGTTTGTGTGCACCGCCTCACATCCTTGGCCTTGTAGGGACAAGACGTTGGATCTGATTCACTCCATGACCCGCCAGCACTACTATAATGAACAGAACTGACCAACGGCTGGGAGGGTTTTAAATATCTCTACATTCATCTTGCCAGTGTTTCAGTGAGCTTGACAGTAGCTCCTGGTGAGTGCAGGCACAGACCACTAGTGTCAGCGATGTCCTCGGATAGACCGAGTTGAAGAGACACACGCGGTTGGAGTGGGTAGATGGGAGAATGTTGCCAGGGCCAAAAGGAAACCAGAGCCTCTCCCTCCATAAGGGTCCCAATTGAATGAGCTGCCATCTGTCTACTTGGAATGTCCTGGGTCTATTCGCCCTATTCTGGCCATCTTTCTTTAATGCTATTCTGACCTACTATAAGTGTTCCTTCCTGGGAACAATATCCTGGTGCTGTGTGAGTGAGTGGGAAAAGCTCCAGCATCAGTGATTTTGTTGCTGGGGGTGGAGCAGAAGCAACTGAAAGCTGTTTTGTTCCCTCTATTTATACTAGCCAAGTGATGAAATGTGTTGCGGTCTAATTCCACTTACTAGTCCAGAATCTTCCTCTGGCCCTAGCAGGCCTAGGTCTGTGGTGGTGTGGGATTTGTTGGGTTGGATATAGACTGAAGGGGTCTTCTAATTACCTGGAAGACACCACAGTCAGTCTAGGGGAGGGAAAGCTTAGGGGAGGGAAACTGTCACTTCAGAAGGATCGCTTAAATATAGAATCTGTTCAATTACGTACGTATTTGGATACGTACTTTCATCAGTTCCATTTTCATCTTGTCATATGAGCGATGGTAACGACACGGTTGTGAGTGTTTTATATACCCAAGAAAGGCTTTGTCCTCCGGAACTACAAATGTTTATTTTCCATCTCAACAACAATGACGTCATTGTCTGGGTGTGGACCCGTGTTATACAACTACAATCCTCAAGTACTCCCAACAGGTCACATTCGTGGCCTAACTTATGTAACTTGACAACTATTCATCTAGTCCTCAATTAGTGAAATCTGGTTTGTCTTGGCTTACATAAAACATGTGTTGAGCTCGCGATTGTAAACAAGAAACAGAAAATGATATATAGGTAAGGTCTAGGACCAAAGAGTTAGGTCAATTTTGTTTTCATTTTTGCCATGTTGCAGTAAAAACTGTGAGACGTGGCATCATCACAGTCCTAACCGTTAGGGGTACTTGATGACTAGAATTGGGATACACTGGACTTGTTGATCCTCGGAAGAATGAACTAAACTAACAATGTATTTTTTGCAACCATTTTTAAACCATTCTACTGTGCTATGACCACACAAGACTATATTCAAAATGCATACTGTTGTTTTGAATACTTGTTCATAATTTCCTGTCCTCTTCTCCTCACAGTGACTTGGCCCTGAGGAACTGTTATCTGACTGCAGACCTGACCGTCAAAGTGGGAGACTATGATATTGGCCCCTACAGATACAAGGTACCAGGACTGTTTCTAATGGGGACCAGAAGGTGTCTCTGTATGGGGACATGTGTTCTGTTTTTACATTTTTATGACAGTAATGTGTGTGGTAACCGATTGGACATGTGTTTTAAGGTAAAGTCTTCATTGAGTTGATTGAAAAAGGGGAATGTAGGGCAGTGGTATTCTATTCTTACCATACAAGGTTCCAAATTCAGATTGTTTTTGTTTTACCTCATCATTAATTGCACCCACCTGGTGCCCCATGTCTAAATAAGTCCCTGGTTAGTGGATCTCTATGGACGAATTCCAGATTTGAATGCCCCTGTTTTAGATGGAGTGTTGTGTAATAATGTTTGCGGGAAGCATGTTGTGTGTTTCTTATTAGGCAGGTCATTGTTTTCGTTGTTCAGAGCATGCATGGGAGCCATCAGTATCTAGTCTTGATTGTAGGCTTTGCCTTAGAGTCTGTTGTTGGTGTCTGACAACTTGAGAACAAAAGAAGTGTCAATGCGTATCAGGCTGGCTATCATGAAGCTGAGTTTCTCATTTAGAGGCAGCACTATAACGTTCATCAGGCCAATATCAAATGGTTGATTGAGAAGAAAAGGAAGATTTTGTGTGCCCAGCAATTGTGAATTACTTGGGTGACCAAGTCCTATTTAATAGGTGGCCAATACATGCTCCTAAACGTTGGGTTAAACTGTCTGACAGACCAGGAACACTTTCCTAGAGGCGAATTTGTCAGCATCAACCATATAAAAAGGTCTTCACCATAGCAGGATGGTCTAAAAAAGTACCTGACAAGCCTGCCGATTTGTGGAAAAAGGTTTTATTGAATAATGAGACAGCGACTAACGTACTGAAGTGATGGTAACCGGAAAGTATGTGGGAATGAACGGTACTGCCACCACTATCTCATGTGCAATAGAGAAAAACTAGTTTCTAAATACTTCTAGAAGATGCCAATAATATTTTCTGGGCCATTATAGGATTTTGTGTGTGGAATATGTTATGATTAAGTAAGTTATTCAAATTTTGTGTTGCAAACCAAGGAAAAACATGCTGATGTTTGAAAACCGATTTGTGAATTTGGACTGTGTGTTTTCTAGAAGAAATAGTGCATTGTTTGAATTAAATGCAAGGGTGAGGATCAACAAATGAATCATATGATGGGGCCAAATGGTGCTCCCCTTTCTTAAAACAAGAGTTATGTTGAATATCTGTTAGTAACTTAAGTTGCACACTGCTCCAAATGATGGATCCGGGTTTGTAAATAAGGGATCAAAAACCCACCTTTGTCTGTTTATATATGCTACAACTGTAAGTGTTGTCGGTGCTTAGCAAAACATGATGGCCCTCCCGAAAGGGGACATCTTCTTTCCCCCACAGGCACCACTTCCACTGAACTGCCGGTTCGAAAAGGCCTTTTGGGTTTACAGGAGCATCTATCATTTTCTGTTTCTAGTTGTCAGACACGGTGGGTAGGTTGAGTCAACGTGTCCTTTCCTGACACACCGTTCGACCAGATGCCTTGTCTGACGCTTGAACATCCGCCTTGTGCAGACTGAAGTTGAGGTAGAGATAGAGCTTGTTGAAGAGAGCAAAGTTCTGTCAAGGATTGAAAGACTCATACATACGGCTTGGTCCCATTGAACAGAACCTTTCGGTAAAGGGAAGTCAGCAGGGCTCCTACAGGAGGAATGTGGGATTCCACTATGCCCCCCATGCCAACACAACTGGATTTTTCTTGGAGGAGTATGGAGTGCATCGAGCATTCCAGGATAGCCTCGTGAACTACCTTACTGCCAAGTTGGCTATGAGCAGTCTCATTCCCTGGTAGCGGGCGTGTCAATCTCTGCTGTGCCAAGGGATCTCCAGTTTCTCTGCAGCGCGTTTCCTCGTCCGTCCTGCTGATCTGCAAGAAGGTTGTGGGGGATGGTGCCCTGCCTGCTTCAAGTGCCAGATCCATGACAGGAATGATAGAGTCATCGTCTCTGTCAGATGACTGGGAAAAGCCTGTCCGACAGCCCCATGGAGTTGTCATCCACTCCAATCAGGATACTGTGCTGAGTGTAACTCAGGTCTTTCCGTGGTCTTCTATTTACAGTGGGGCAACAGTGTCATATTGGTCACCCCAGCTAATGCCTGTCATAGCTCTGGAATTCCCTGTGGGGATGTCTGTTAATTTGTCTATTAATTTGCCTATTTTATTAAAAACAAAATATGGGGATTAGCGAGCCTAGAGGCTAGCAGGTAATAACCTTTTTTAACATGTAAATATAAATATGCGTGTGTGTTCAAGTCGCTTCATGCGGTACTGTCTGTAATTTGTAATCTACGTTTAGTTAATTTGATCTCCCAGTATGTTAAAACATAAATTTCTAATATTGTGTCTACATTTAATTGAATGCCCCATGTTGTCACAGGACGATTATATCATCACAGAGGACGACGTGTCGGCTCCCCTCCGCTGGATGGCCCCAGAGTTAGTTGGCGAGCGCCATGGGGGTGTGGTCACTCTGGACCAGACCAAGCCTGGGAACGTGTGGTAAGTGTCTCCATAGGTTGGGAACGTGTGGTAAGTGTCTCCATAGGTTGGGAACGTGTGGTAAGTGTCTCCATAGGTTGGGAACGTGTGGTAAGTGTCTCCATAGGTTGGGAACGTGTGGTAAGTGTCTCCATAGGTTGGGAACGTGTGGTAAGTGTCTCCATAGGTTGGGAACGTGTGGTAAGTG
>JACXGK010007537.1:0-18222 GCA_016801125.1 Novumbra hubbsi
CTCTAACCTCAGTCCTTAAGCTGTTAATACTGAAGCTGGGCTCTCTAACCTCAGTCTTTAAGCTGTTAATACTGAAGCTGGGCTCTAACCTCAGTCCTTAAGCTGTTAATACTGAAGCTGGGCTCTCTAACCTCAGTCTTTAAGCTGTTAATACTGAAGCTGGGCTCTCTAACCTCAGTCTTTAAGCTGTTAATACTGAAGCTGGGCTCTAACCTCAGTCTCCCCCTTGCTGGTGGGCTTGTTCATGGTTTATTTGTCACCCTGATTTACTACCCAGAGGACATGCTATGCCTTTGTGGTGGAGCAGTTTCCGTTCAAACAAGGTCAAGGTTTTTCCCAGTGCCATTGTTTATGTTGTGGTCACAAAAAACGGTGCTTTTTCCTAGAAATTAAAGACAACATGCCATGTTATAGATGCCTTTATACATGCTTGCAAAATACATGCATTTTCATATGGATTTAAACCCACTTTCCAGTCATTGTAAGCGCCCTGCTTCACCAAAGATACCACACCAGAACTTCAAGCCACATCCATTTACAATTAGTTAGAAAGGTAGTGGACCACAAATTGATTGTGATTAACATGTTGGCCAAAACCAAATCTGTGCAGCACGATTATATTTTGAAAACCCAACATGGCTCTTGAGCTAAAAGGTTTGCCCACTTCTGGCCTAGTTCTTAGGCCATCATCTGAGAATTCTCCCCCTGCATTCAGTCCCACATCCTTCCATTTTGTGTTACCACGTGGGTGAAGATGCCTTCAAGGGCCTTAGAGTGAGTGGCTTTGTAAGGCATCAGACCTCAAACCCCCATGAAGCTGTGGGGAAATTTGGAATCAAGAGATTCTCTGAACTGAGAGACATTAGAGATCTAAAGATCTTGGCTCATTTGGACTTCTCTGCATCCTTTACAGGAGTCACTTAATTCTAAAACAAGCTAAACCAAATCCCTGGCCAAAGTTTTGGTGTTTGTTTTAGGGTTCTGGAGTGTTTCGTCAATGCTTCGTTGCATGTTTAATTCCAAAAGCCATGTGATTATTCAGTTTTACACAACTATACACTATTATACCGGTCAGGTTTTCATTTTAATATCAGATGAATGTTGCAAGAAAAACCTAAATCAGAGGGAGAAAAAGAACCTGCTGTTCTGAGGAGTAGATGTTCATTGCCTCATTCGCCCACATAAAGACTCGAAAGAGCCTTTGCATACGAAAGTGATTGGTAGTAACGGAGGGGATTCACTGTTAATTTGCATCAAGAGAGAAAGGAGGTAGTGGTGAAAATACTAGGAGAACAGCACAAACTTAACCTAACCAGGAGCATTACGGGTCATTGTCTATGGCATGCGGGCCATAGTGTAACCTTAGTGTAACCTAAGTGTAACTGTTACTCACATGCCACAACAACCCTCTTCTCTAGTTTCAAGTTAGAGTTTTCAGTAGTAGTTCACTATTTTGGAGCTTGATTGTTCCTCACACTGGAAAATCAAATCCTCTGTCCCATCTTTGGTTTATTTTAACAGCTGTTATAAGCTTTAGCTAACTTCAAACTAAAAATCTGTAAAAGTTAAATGGCATGTGAGCATGTTTAAAAAATAAGACAGAAATCACTTCAAATGAACTCAGTGTGTGTCTTGGTGTTATTTTACAATTCTGTCCAAAAAAGAAATGCATTGAAGGATATATACGCTCACGTCCCATCACTCCCATGTATTTTTAGCTAGCTGTGGCTAAAGTTTGTTTAACTTTGTAATGGTTGTTTAAAGAAAAGTGAACCATGTTTTACAGTTTTCGCTGGCCCAAAGACTTATTTCAGGGTGTGGAGCCATTAAACACGTAAATTGTGGAATTGTGAACTAATCCTTTAAAGAGGGGTAATTGATACACCTTCTTGTCCACCTGAGCCTCCACTCAGAGAACTGCCTGCCTGCCCAGGCCCCAGGGTGAAGAGTTCAGCACAGGGGAGTCATCTGTCTGTCCAACCACCTCCTCAAATCTATCTGCTGTTTGGCTAACCTTGCTCTGAACTCGCCCCCTGAGATTTGAGCTGTCTTCTCCAACACACTCACAGAGACAGATTAGGTTGGGCCATTACATTCTGGCTTCCATTCTGAAACGTTTCTGCTCTAAGACAAACAGTCACTGTATCACTGTTGTATGAAGTATTATAATAGTAATGCTTGTGCCTCCTTTGCAGTTGTGAACATACATGTTACCAAGTGAAATGAGATTTCACAGTTTATCTTTTGTCAAGAAGTCTTTGAGCAAGATTTGAATGCATCATTTGGATACCTCATTGTACACAAGTTTGAGTGTTCAACCATAACCATAAGAACTACTGTTAGTTGTCCCCGCCTAGAAAACCATAATGACTGCCCTTACTTAGCCAAGAGAAGTCCCCCACATAATGACTGCCCTTACTTAGCCAAGACAAGTTCCCCACATAATGACTGCCCTTACTTAGCCAAGAGAAGTCCCCCACATAATGACAGCCCTTACTTAGCCATGACAAGTTCCCCACATAATGACTGCCCTTACTTAGCCATGACAAGTTCCCCACATAATGTAGCAAAACAGATATTTGACGAAAACTGACAACATTTGATTCTCCATCTGCCCCTGTGACCCACGCTATATACAATGTTGAGAGGGAACATTGGCGGTTTTCACTGTCACAGTATGAAATGAAATACACCTCATCCTGTCTATCAGATAAATTACAAATCTATACCCCGTAAACCATTTTGGTGGATCTTCCAATGGAAGGAGTTTCTCTGGTATGCTTTCCTATGGAGCTGCGAGAGTGTTATGACAACCCTAACAAAGCGAACAATGAGCTCACAATTGGCAGGGCTGCATCACAGGAATGTTGACCATGAGAAGGCTAGAGGCTTTGGCAGACCATTAGCAAGCATACAGCGAAGAGTGGATCAGTCTACACTCACAAACACACACATCATATAATATTCCATGTATACGTCTTTAATACTGCATTTCATACAATTCTAATATTTATATTGGCATTAGAGACAGGACAGCATATTCACCATACTGCGTATACCACAAAATATTACTATTTTAATTCAACAGATTCCACCATTTCTTTTCCTAGTCACCAGAATACCCAAAGAAATCACACATGTAATGCAACCCTCAGAAGTCACTTGTCAACATCCTGAGTATGATACACTCTAATCTCTGGGCATTGTTTCAAATTAGTAGCATTAGTTAGATATGGGAAGTTTACCACAATGGTAAAGGCTTGATCAGTTCTGAATACCAGTCCATCTGATGCTTAGTCCATGATCCCAAACTGAAGGGCTTTGTAGAAAACCCCTTCCACTTTAAGCGGTGTGGCTGCATAGACATATGTTGGAGGTTACCCCAAGTACCCATAGTTTATAAGGCCTCTGTGATTTTGGAGAAGTCCCCTTCTTTGATGGGCTGCTGCAGTGTAGTTCATAAAGCCACAAGGTGTTTCTGATGTTAGAAGTTGTAGATCCTTCTTGAATTACCGTGGCATTTGGGTATAGGATTGTTGAGGGGGAACACAATTTGTATTCCATCAAAAAATATTTGTATCTGCCTTAATGACTTGAGTTTTTGTTTTACATTTTAGTAAATTAGCAGGCACTGGCTTATCCAGCTGAAGTGGTCTTTCTGAAAAGTAGGTTACATGCTCAGATCTATGGTAAAAGCTTCCTTCTGTGATATGATTATTTGTCTCCCAATGTTATTTATTTCCTAAACGTTGTAGCTTCAACTGACACTTCTGATTTCTGTTCATCTAATGACGTTTTCTTTAATATATTCCTACCCTGACAACAGGCCACTGGTGAGAATAAGCATTTAAATAGCCCTATTTTTTATTGTTTAATTTATCTTTTCTTGTTCATATTAATATATTAAATAACATTGTATAACGGACTTGCATTATCTTTCATCATTGATGAACTGTAAAACGTGAACCAAAAACATATTTGGAACTATTTTCTATTCTAAAACCATTTCCAAGACAGGGAACGCAAATGCCACTGAAATTCAAGAATGACCTGGGTCAAGCCAGGCTCCTCCCTTCCTATGTACGCCCCTTGAATGTGTCCATGCAGGTGTAGCATCCGGCGAAGCGGTGGATCTCATCCAGAGCCGCCTGAGGCAGGAAGCTGTAGAGGAACAGATCATGTTTATATACTAACAAAGGTAGTTCATTAAGCCACAGTGACCTGGTCCATTCTTAAGTAAGCATTTCACTATCATTCGACAACTGCTGTTAATGAACCATGTGACTAAATGTGATTTGATTTTACATTAACCCTTGTCTGAGACCCGAAGGCTTGCGTCAGCTACCTAGTCTAATCCCTGGGGGCAGACGATGCACTCAGAAAGGCCCGGTGCCTCTGCCACAAGCCTTAAGCCCGGCGGGCTACTTTGCTGTCATGACGCAAGATTTGGTCCCCCTTACCTCTTGAGGATCACCAGAGCACGCATGGTCCAAGGTAAGTAGAGGAATGGTGTGTTGGTCCGGATGGCGTCCACAGTCCGCTGGGCCACCAGCTCTGGGTTCAGTGGGGGGAAGAGCTGAGGAAACCTGGGGGGATGAACACAGCAACACTTCACCTAAACCGTACCAACACTTCACCTACGCCGTACCAGGTACCTACACCGTACCAACACTTCACCTACGCCGTACCAGGTACCTACACCGTACCAACACTTCACCTACACCGTACCAGGCTCACTTTTTATTCCGCCCCCCTACGTGAAAAACTGTCAGACGTGTCTTGGTGAATTTCTTTCACCATATTGCTTCATCAGTAATACTGAACACATGCCTCCGGCGTAGACTGGGCACCCATTGGTTTAAACTATCCGAGCCCATTCATTCTTTGTGTGGTAACAGTAAACAAGCTCACCCAAAATCAACTGTACAACCATTGGTACCATGTGGTGGGCGTGTGTGTATGATAGCGCAGAGTTTGGTAGCTCTGTGTGCGGTGGGTCAGTGTCTGGTCCACACAATACTTGGTGGTTGGAACCAATGGTAGAGCCTGGTTCTGCAATCCCATGGTGGGTCCACTAACCTGACTCTCATGCCCTGGAACATGTCTGTGTTGGTGTGGAAAGGAAGCACCGTGGTGCAGCCCACCCCAGGGCAGTCCAGCAGCCCCAGGGTCAGGCTCTCCATGAAGGCCAGGGACGAGGCCTTGGACGTGCAGTAATCTATGGCCCCCGGGATGGAGGACAGGGACAGGATGGAGTTGATGCACACCACGTGGCCATGGCAAAGCTCCAGCATGCGAGGAAGGAAGGCTTTGGTTGTCTGGAGGAAGAGAAAGAAACGTGGTTGTCAATCTGTTATCCCCTATTCACCAGTGTCTGCGGTCCCTAACTGTTCATTCACTCTTGCAGTTAGTTAGCATCCTGGAATTGGCTCCTCAGTGAGGGGAACAGAAGGGGAATCAAATGAGTTCTCTGTCCTGGCAATGTCTGTGAGGAGACAAACTCTCATTTTCTCAGAGGCTAGTGTTAAAGATCCAATTATTATACAGTGTTTTTTATTTAACCTTAATTTGAGCTAGGAGTCAGATTTCTCTCTCTATATATACATATATCTCTAATATATGGTTAGAGTAGTATAGTATTTTGTTAAAAGATTCCCCTAACATTTCCAATGCCATATCTCAGAACTAAAGCAAATCAAAATGTATTTTTTGCACTGATGGGTTAGGGTTAGGATTTGCATAATACAAGCCATACATAATTATATTTTTTTTTATGTCATATTATTCTAAAGGATTTTTTTTTCCAGAACTCACCCAGAACTGGCCCAGAGTGTTGATGTATTGAGTCTTCATCAAAGCGTCATCATCACTGTCCATCAGACTCTTCCCATGAACCACTGCTGCGTTATTCACCAGTATGGTGACATCGCCTACCTGACAAAACCAAAAACATGTCTTCTGTAAATAACTTATTTCTTTGTTTCCCTCTGTGTCAAAGTGTTATAGGTGAGCAAAAAGACTGTCTTGTTGTAAACAAGTGTATCTTGAACTGATGCAGACATATTAAAGTCAACCTTTGAATGACTAGACTGTAGACGATTTTCCAAGAGTGTGTTTAAATGACATTGAAACTAGGTTGTTCATTTTGGTTGTGGCAATCTTTTGGGGTGTGGGTTCTGTTTGGGTGTGGGTTCGGTTCTCTACCTTCTCTCGGACCACCTTGGCCTGCTTGTACACCTCCTCGCGATTGGCTACATCACACAGGAAGTAGTGGCACTCGGCTCCTGTGGTAAGAGAGATCTCCTCACAGGTCTCCTTCAGACACCTCTCGGTGCGTCCCCACAGTATCACCTGACAAGAGGCAGACAGCGGTCAAAGATCAAACAGAGCAGCCCTTTGGCTTGAGACCTTCTGGGTTTTGTCAAAGGGGTTGCATTTCCGTGCCTCCACCAGTGCTCAGGTAGCCTACAGTAAGTTCAAGCTATGAAGCTATATTCTGTTACGTTAACATCTGTCCCATCTGTTAGATTGCTCTACATCGCGGAACGGTGTGTGATGTATTGCTCATGGAGGAGGCTCTAGCTAGAGGTTTTTGTTGAGCAGACACAGGTTCTTTGATTTGCGGATTTGGTAGAGAAATCCAGAGACCTAATATCCGTCTCCTGAGGGGCCCATGTACTCTGATAACCCTAGATGACTGGCTACTGGCCAGACCGCTGCTACACACACAAACAAAATGCAAGAGGTTCATACGCACTCACATGCAAGCAGGCAGACAGACATGCACACAAACCCTGTGCACGTTCACCCGAGTCTCACGCCGACACGCACAGAGAGATAAGCACAGAGAGACCATTTCGCAACAATTACAAATGGTTTTGTGATCAAATTCATACTTCCTGAACTGTGCCCTCTACTACCCTGTCAGGGACCTTACTTCAACAGTCACTCATAGAGTCCTCAGAGACACTGGAGTCGTAAGGTTAAAAAGTCAAACGTCATTGTAGCACTGTTGAGCCATCCGCCCAAACTGTCATCACCCCCATTGTAAAGCACAGGGACTGAGGAAACACCTGGGATTGTGTGCCTTTACAATGAAAAGAAAGGGAACACGCTAGCATCAAACATCACCCAGGTCAGCCAGGGGGCGAAAAGAGTTCAGGCTCAGTGCCACTTGCCTAGTCTAGTGAGTACTGGTGTTTTCCCATTACATTTGACATGGAAAACACAGCGAGGTGTGACGAATAGATAATCGAATTAAATTTAAGTTATAGGCTACTTTAAGGCATGCACTAAATCGATTTTTGTTATTTTCTGAAATATATAGCATGGATCGTAAATGGCTCTACTGGCTCTTTGTATTCAACATCAGATTAGATCCACTGTTATTGTTCAGTTTCAGTAGTTTTAAATTAAAAACAGCTGTATACAGTAATATGAGAAGCATACGGTGGTGGATTTTACTGTTCGGCTGTGCATTGCCTTTAAAGTCTGCGTTTATCACCTTGATGATTTGCGTAATAGCGCACAAATGCATATTGCGCCCTGTAATATCATTGCTCAGTTTACCTTTTTTGCCCCATTTTTTGCAAACTCCTTGCCCAAATGTCGACCAATGCCCCGTCCACCGCCAGTGATCAACACCACCTCTCCACGTAGGTCTTTCCTTCTGCTCGGGATCAACAACCCCAAGCATGACTTTAATATGCAGAAGATTATGTTGAACGGGAAAAGCAAAGCGTGTCCCAAGTTACTTAAATCCATTACGCCTTAGTGAGATATGTCTTGTTTTGAGAATAATGTTTAAGTATCCACATAGGCAAAGCGCACCTTTCCAAAGTGAGTGGATACCAGATGTTGGATTTAAGCCTTCTCCATAACCTAGCAGTAGCCAACCCGTCTACGACAGAATTATGATAAATCCAGCTTGAATATCAGAGGTCTGAGAAACACACGTCTTTGTCACATAACGAAAATGCGGTGCCAATAGCTGACATGTAGAACAAATGCCAACACAGTGCCCGCGCCAACCAACACAACGAATTAATTTTGCGTCTTCTTTTTGCCTTTTCCATTCCAGCACCGTCTGACTACCCGCGCGACGACAATATGCCTTTATATAGCCCATTAATCTTGATTGACAGTTTCAATGTTGGATAGTCCCTCCGACTTGACTGTATGTTAGCGGCTGTTGCGTGTATTTCCTCTCCACCCCCAAGAAAGCTGCTAGATTCGGAGTCGCCAGAATGAAAAGTATGAATCGCGGGGTTTTATCATCATGTTTAAAACAACCGTAGTTATGAACTTACATTATGCTACCGTAAGAAGTCTACAGACTACAGAAGCTTCGATTAGGCTGGTATTTGTAGCAGATCATCTTCTGTACTAACCCTGATGGAAGACTATTATGGTCTATGGTCAAATTTCACTGAAATTTGTGGTTTTAAACATGATCCATATCTTTATTCCCGGTACAGCGCATATCCAAATGACACTCATTTGAGTCACATGGCTCCGTGACTCGGGCTGTGCAGTCAATTACGGCCGCTACCACAGCCCTTTATTATGGTTCTACTCATTTCAGCATATTTACCAACAAGCATAACTCAATATGTGGCCCTGGGGGGAAAAAAACTTTTCCAGATCTTTTTTCCCCCATCAAACATTTATTTTGATGTCAAAAGCATTTCACATTGTGTGTTCGGGAACGTCATGTAGCAGTAACATGGGGTGTCTAATGCAGGCCAGCCCACACCAACTGGGGGTTGAAACACACACCTCTTAACATAAACAGTGATGGCAGTGGGTCATATGACGTTGACAAGACAAAAGGGAAATCAAGTAGCAGGCATCAGGACCACTTAGAAGCCTATAGAGCATGAATACATATAGCTCTGATTGTCTCTCATATTCACAAAGGTGTTTTTAATTTCGCTAAAGCTGCTTTTATGCACAGTGTTTCATGTCCAGCGGCTGGAACTCCAGCGGTTGGGAAGTTGGGGACCAAGGAAGAGATGGGAGAAGGCCGGGAGTCCATTTGGGTGCTCACGTCATCTCCCATGTCAGGGCTGACATTAGCAGCGTGGTGGTGGCAAGTCCCAGTGCCTCCCTGCGAAAGGCTGCATCTAATATTACAGGACGTATGTGTTAGAACATGGACTCGTCTTCAGCAGGAGAAAAATGGTATGTATTTAATGGATTTCTCCTGATGCTTACTGACAAAATGTTGTCTGCCTTTTCGAAGTCTGGGGTTTTCTGTGAATATAGTAAATCAAAGCAATTATATGAATGTGAACATCGCCAAGCACACACACAGACACACACACACAAAGACAAACACAGACACACACAACCACTAAATCAATTAATTTCAATGTCACTTTCAATTAAATGTGCGTTATAGGACATTCTTGACTGGCACTGGAACACATTCACTGAAACTGTCACCCACCAAATACAATGAGCCGTGTGTGTGTGTCAGTGGAGCCAAGGGGGTTCTGGGCAGTGCATCGGAACATGGATCCGTTGAGCTCGGCTGGTACTCTCTCCAGCACCAGCTCCCTCCCAACATGGTCTTCTCTACCGTCCAGCAGAGGACCACCCACTCTTGTCCAGGTGAACAGCGGCTCGGGAAACACCATGTTCTGGGCGGAGCGTGAAGAAAACCTCCTTTGTATGACACTGGCTACATTGAAGACAGACTGCACATTTCCCGTTGGCTAACTATACTAACCAAGCAATGACCCTGTTAGAAGATCATCAATGATGTGCCTCGCCCGCTCACCATACTCAACCTGACTCTCTAAAACACGTTCTACCTAATGACTTTCATAATAAGCTACTGACGAGTTACCCTGACATTATGTTAGATGGTCATGGTGCGACACCTGCTGGAGAACAGTTGTACTTTCCAAAGTTTGCTTTGAAAGACAGGGATCTGTTTAGGTGGTCTTTCCTAGTTACACTGTATTAACACAACCTACCTGATGGTACCTGCAGACTTGGTGTTTGAGTGGAGTTACACTGTATTAACACATCCTACCTGCTGGTACCTGCAGACTTGGTGTTTGAGTGGAGTTACACTGCATTAACACACCCTACCTGCTGGTACCTGCAGACTTGGTGTTTGAGTGGAGTTACACTGTATTAACACACCCTACCTGCTGGTACCTGCAGACTTGGTGTTTGAGTGGAGTTACACTGTATTAACACACCCTACCTGCTGGTACCTGCAGACTTGGTGTTTGAGTGGAGTTACACTGCATTAACACACCCTACCTGCTGGTACCTGCAGACTTGGTGTTTGAGTGGAGTTACACTGTATTAACACACCCTACCTGCTGCTAGCCACATTCATTGATAACGGTAAACCAATTTAACAAATTGTCATTGTCACAGAGAATCTAACTTTTAAACCATTATGCAATAAATACAAAATACAATTTCATTGTGTGAAAAAAGTGAGTGCACCCACATAAGGGCAAGTGATTAGAAAGTCATTAGAGAGTATTTTGGGAGTGTCGAACCTTCCATAACCTTTCATAACCTTCCATAACCTTCCATAAAGATTAGGAACCTGTTTTGGTTTGGTCATCCCCATGTAGATGTGTGGTAACACATCATGACAAGATAGAAAGGCCTATCTAAGGCCCACGAAAAGAAAGATTATTGATGCTAAAGTGTATGAAAGTAAACTGTATGTGGATGTCGCATCAGGACAGTGATCCAAAACACACAAGCCAACCTCCAACCGAATGGCTCAAAAAGAAGAAGTGGAGGACTATGATAGATCCCGATCCTTTCAAGATGCTGTGGAGAGACTTGGCACAGGCCATGCATGCAAGACCACGACACAGCTGCAGAAAGCGCCGTAAAGAGGAGTGGATCCCTCCCATCCGATGACGGACAATTACAAGGAACGTCTACATGAAAACACCTATCGAAGCCAGTAGTGGACCTTTTTCACACGCTATGAAATTGGATTTCTGTCGATTGTTGCTGAATAGAATATGGCAATGCATAATCTTTTAAGTGTCCTGAGTTAAATTTGTTTACCATTATCCGTCGAATACACATCAATATATCCTAATATGACAACTTTACAGTGGGTGTGCTTGTTGTTTACATCACTGTACATATGCATGTACTTTCCGAAGAGTGAAGCATGGAAACTCTCTTGTTGTTAAATCTCTGTAGTTACTAACTGCAATTACCACTATGCGCATTGTTCATACGGTGTTGTGCTATTCAAAATGCAACACTGTAATATAGCTTGTTACAATGTAATGACACATTTTATTAAAATCTTGTAAGAAACCATTAAAATGTGTTCTTCCGGAACATACCTACTGGAAAAACAGAGTAAGAATAAAGCGTTCTTCATGTACTCACCCCAGAGGATGACATCTGCAGGCCCTGAACCGCAATACGGACCGTGTCTCCTACTTTAGCTTTATTGGGAGTCATGGACAGTTTGGGGCCCCTGGGAGCAGCTAAGGAGAAATAAATCCTGGTTACAGCACCACAGCAAAGCACAAGGGGGCCCTCACATGGAGTGGCGACTCAGCATTGCCTGGGAGTTCTCTGAGGAAAATGGGCCTGTTCTGATACTCACACAGAGTGACCTCGGCCTGCATGGGCCTGTTCTGATACTCACACAGAGTGACCTCGGCCTGTTCTGATACTCACACAGAGTGACCTCGGCCTGGTCTGATACTCACACAGAGTGACCTCGGCCTGTTCTGATACTCACACAGAGTGACCTCGGCCTGCATGGGCATGGACAGAGCCGGGTGCTTGACCTCACAGCTGAACAGGGCGTTGTTGTCCAGCTGGGGGTTGAGGCTCCAGGTCAGCATGGCCCGGATCTCCATGGTCCCGTCACTGGACGCCTGTCGCCTGTGCTGGAAGTGGTAGAGCGGGTCGGTGCTCTGCACCCAGCGGGGGAACTCGCGGCTCACCACGGTCTCTGGGATGACCTCCGTGGTGGTCAGGCTGGGCTCAGACCCCCCCAGGCCACCGGGCTCCCTGGGGGCCCCTGGCTCGTCCCCGGCCCCTCTCATCTTCCCCGTCCCTCCGGTCTCAGGGGTGTCCTGGTGCAGACGGGGTTGCTTCCCCTGGTCCTGGTCCAGTAGGGACTTCTTCAGCTTGGTGTCGTCCAGGTCTCTACTGATCAGGGGCCGAGAGCCACGTAGCCCAGCCGGTCCCCTGCCCTGGGGCTGGTCCTCGCCGTCCTCCAGAACCGAAGGGACCACCTCGATCAGCTCGCCGTCACGCTTGAAGTACACCTGAGAGGAGAGCAGGCAAGGACCGATCGCACCAGCCGTGTCAACAGTGCAGCGGGGGTTCTTTATTTCAAATATGATTGGTTCAGTGTGTAATTCGGTTTGCGTGTGGGAAAACTCACCACAGGGGCAGGCTTTCCTCCTATGACAATGCAGACTAGAGTGAAGTTCTGGGCCTCGTAGCGACTGAAGGGGGCTGGGCAGTCTGCCGCCACCACAGAGATGGACCTTGGAGGCACTATAAGGAACAAGGACATGGAGACGAAGATGGGTTACATAAAAAGCTTGTGTCTGTACTTGATGCCTGAAAATAACAAAATATTTTGTTCACTGCATTTACCAAACCCTAACAGCAGGGGGAGACAAAGGTGATCAAATGCTGATAAGACTAGTGGTAGTAAAAAAACGTACAACACAAAAAATATGTGGATGCTGAACAAAAGCTACACAAAAAAAACATTCACAAAATAATATTAAATACCACATGATCGTATCAAATACCACACGATCGTATCAAATACCACACGATCGTATCAAATACCACACGATCGTATCAAATACCACACGATCGTATCAAATACCACACGATCAATTCTATTTGATCTTACCCATGACTGTGAGTATGATGCTACCAGAGGCCAAGACCACCCTGTCCCTGGAGGCCCTGTCATAGATACCCACATGGCATTCATAAGGCCCGTCATCTTCCATCTGCACCTCGGGGAGCCTAGCGACACAAGACCAAACCCATGAACATACTAAACACACAGGACGGGAGCTGTGCTCAATGATTAAATAAGAGATCATATAACACATGGCATGACTCGCGAGTGAACACGCAAACTAGATCTTTCTTCCTGGAGGCCCTGGCGCACCGGGAAGCCTTACCGGACAGTTGACTGGTAGACTAGGTCTTCTCGTCGGCTGAAGTCCTCCATATGGGAGAAGTTGGTGTTGTACATGGCATCATAGGTAAAGATCTTCTGCTTGGCACTGCCATCCTCAGTCACCTAACAAGTTTAGCACATTTCACATTGTGTGAATGCATCTCTATCAAGCTTAAACACATCATTAATGCAGACAGTCATTATATCCCAGTTCATGAAGGCTAGACAGCTTTGAAGCCTTGTTTTGTCAGTGTGATCAGATGTTACTAAATATTAATTTCATTTTGGGAGATGCTGGGGGTTCTTGAAACAATCTGTCAGTCTGGATTGCGAGGCGTCTAGCTACATACAATCACAGCAGGGAGTTAATTTAACTAAGAATATGGAATAGTTTTTCTCCCAATAAGCTTAATAGCTCTTCAGCAATCAGCAACCCAGTTATGGACTTCCTCTAATGATCTCTTCTAAGCAACACTTTGTATCAGCGTTTGAATGAAAGTGTCATTTGAAAATGTCAGAGAACAAAGCTGTCCTAGTCAGGAAGTAGAAGGCGACCCCACTCACCCGAAACCAAACAATCTCTCGCAGGTTTCCGTCCGTCCTGAAATTACACTTGAGTGTCACCGTGTCTCCAATGACAATGGGAGGGAGGGACTCAATAGTGACAGTTAAATAGCCTGCGAAGAAAGATGTTTAGAGAGTCCTTTCAGCTACTTGTTTAAATGTATGTTAGTAATGCTTATTCCAAAACTATGAAATGTAAGCATCCAGAGGGAAATGCACACACACACACACACACACAGGATATCAAAGTTACATGCATAGTATTTTTGTTTATTTATTATTCATTTTAACAAAGCATAAATAGCTTCGATATACTGCTTTAGCTTTTCCCTTTGGATTTTGTTTATTAAATAACGCAGTGTTGATTCGTACAAAACGTGTCAGAGGAATACAGTTTTTATTCCAAATGTAAAACCTTAAGTTTAGGAAAACAACACATTACTGAGTAACTGCCATCTTATTTCCAAGCATTGCGGCTGCAAAATGTTATGCCTATACACAAAGACTATCCGCAAGGACTATTCACAAAGACTATCCGCAAAGACTATCCACAAAGACTATCCGCAAGGACTATTCACAAAGACTATCCGCAAAGACTATCCACAAAGACTATCCGCAAAGACTATCTACAAAGACTATCCGCAATACTTTTAGTTTGCTATTATCAGTTTGCAGATGGCTTGATGCAACCATAGATCCTTTTCTCTGTTTAAAAAATATTTAGCATTTGGTTTTGTTACGTTAACATAATTAAAATAATCATGTATCTCCTGTTATTGATGAGAGCTAACCTATTCTGGTAATAGTGAGAGTACCAAAACAACAAATAAGGTTAGAATACTTTTGTTCCTCAAAGTGTTTTGCCAAAACATTACCCGTTTTGACTTATGCTAACAATTACTGTAAAGGTTTTGTCACTGAAATATGTTACTAATCTGTCCATCACGTGAACAGAGGTTTTGCTCACTCCCAGTATGTAAATTATTTCCCAGCTATTCTTTTTAAATGTTTCATTATTCTAAGAGACATATCGCTGACTTCAGAGGACAGGGTGATGTTATTTAAGTGGTTTCACTGTCTGTCCAGATACACAAAAACACGATGTGAGGCTACTTCCAAATGTAGTAGATCAGGTCACAATGTCTCATTTGATTGTAAAACACCTGTCTAAAAATCAGGCCAAAGACGGATGCTTGAATCAGGTGTAAATAATGCTTAAAGGTACAGTGGCACAAGCTGTGCTTGTTGAAGGGCTCTATATTTGTTCCACTACAGGAGTCTTAATAAGTGCTTTGATACTGTTGGGCTCTGAAGGGTGAACAGCTAACCTGTCTCCTAAAGCCAACAGATGATATGGTGCTTAGAATCCTAATCTTTATCCTACAAAGGCATTTTTAGGAAAGACAAAACCTCTCTGAGAAGTAAAAACACTGTAATTGTGTATTTGTTTTTGCCATTTCCTTAGCAAATTCTGTGGCAGAAAGATTCTCAAAAGATTTCAGTAAATACCGTTTAGAGACTGTTCTGGCGTTATATAATAACTGCAGGACAGAGACCACATAAATCTATAGGATCATGTATCTGTGATGACCCATGACCTTTCAGCATGTTTTGTGTGATGGTGTAATGGGCCAGGACTGATCCCAGAGCAGTGAAAGGGACATTATCTTAGCGCTGCACAAGCAGCTGGGAGGAGGTGTAATCTCCTGTTTCATACTGGGAGGCCAGTGTTGCCTCCCGGCCCCGCCCACCCTGCCCTCTCCATCCTGTCTTTACTGTGGATTATTTTTCACAATGTTTTCCTGCTAATCCCCCAGCTTTTCCTCCACAGACCTTCCCCTTTTGGCACATTACTCTGTCCTGCTCCAAATACTAACCAGATGGCAGGAGGCTTCCGCTACCATACATTTGGAGAAAAAATAAATAACAGAAGCTTTTTAGTGCAAAGAAAGCCATCCATTAATTATGTAAACGTAAGTCCTATACTGTAGGTGAAGGAAAGAATCCTTGACTGGTGTTTTTATGATGGGAGTTGACACTTCTTAAAGGGGCCACCAAGAATCTTCAACCTCCCTCAGGGCTACATTCTTGCATTATGGGAAAAAAGTTTTAAAAAAAAGTATTTCCATTTGCTGACTAACTGAAAGTGTTATCTACATGGCCCACTAGACCCAATTCCCACATTTGAAATATAGAACTAAGTTTGGATTTCATAGTAGCATATATTAACTACACCATCAGCATTGTTATGTTTTAGTGGCTAGGAAAAGTTGTTGTTTTGAGGCTAGTTTTCACCCAAAATAAAGGTATACGCCCTACATTGTCAACCTGTGTCTTAGCCGTCATGAGTTCCTCATTGTCATGCCATTGAAGAAATGTGCCATTGTTCATTATTTCCTAATTGACTACTTTGACTTGACTACTAGGTGACTTCACTGGCTTTCTGTTTGGACCCAAGGGAAAGTAGCAGTTGCTTTTGCTGTGGCTAATGGCAATCTTAATGAAATACTAACTACCAAAATGTATTTTCCCTTGCTGGAACAGATGCGATGACAGGGAAACACAGATGAGACCTCTTTACATGTCAGTGGTTCAGACTCATTGCAGAGACTAAATTTAGGCCTGTGGGTCCGAGGAAGTATTTAAAACACAGACTCAGATACAATGATACCCCCAATAATTAAATAACTTCACAGATCATGTTTCAGTTCACTAACACTGAATGCGTACAACAATGCACTCCCTCAGTGTCTTTGTCAGTGACATACACTCATGGCCTAGAGGGTCAGTAGTATTTAATAATTTTAAAGTACAGATTACCTGCAAAATGGGTCAGCCAACCGCTTTGATCCTTCTGATAATCAATCAAAACTGTATTGGGTAACTAGGATTGTGACATCATAGCCTCATTGGCATCAGAGAACTATAATTTAAATCTAACATGCATTATCGGCATGTACTATACACACACTGAACGATATGCTACTGTGCGTCTCACGGACAAAAATCTTAAACTAATCCCTTTAGAGGACTGTCAGTGACTTGACAGTGGTTAGTCAAACTAGACTACTGTGTAATGTCTTTCGAACATGCAAGTAAGAACCTCTGCAGACTATCATTGTAATGTGATTTCATTTAGCAGGGTTTAGAGCTATAACCTTTCACAGAAGTATAACAATATATTTTTAATATGTAAATGGTCTACCGCTTGGAGCAATAAAAATAATTAACTTTAAGCAAAGAGCAAAATGCTTTCTGTATACCATTAGAAACAAATAGGAGACTTACCAACTGCTAAATCTAAAATATATACGAGGATACAATAAAAAAAAGCACAACTCATCTTCCCCGTTATTGTGGTGAAGTTGACACTCCATCTGCTATCAGGCGAGAAATCGCCAATGAAGTGCCATCTACCAAGTCCGCGACACGGGGCAGGGTCCCCATTCTGAACGCTTCATGCTGCAGCGCAATTGAGCCTACTTTTCTGTTTCTGTCAACCCAGCGGTGAGAAAAAGATGTCCTCTTCCCGTTATAGCCGCCAGAATAGCAAGAGGATTAAAAATTGCAAACGATTTTATTTAAATGTCCCCCCTCCCCTCTGCCAGTCTCTCTTGACTCACGCTTTGGCGTGAGCATAGGCGACTACACATTCTAGACAAATCAAGAGACAGACAGTTGACTCATGTTAGGGCTATTAAGTATAGCGTAAGGGATCATTATTCATTAGAATTATTCGTTTGCGTGCACTAAATACATCGTAGAGTGAACAAGTCAACCCAACCCCACCCAACCGCTGAAACAAACATACACACACAGCATGTAGTCTCCACTCCCCCCACTGTGACGAGGGGAGCAGACAATCTCCCAACTGCCTGCATGTGCAAAGTCATAAAAATGACGCGAAAAAGGGCTTACGTTGAGATCTGTTTAATTCAATTACAAAGTCCAAATAGGTACCTGTCAAGCATACAGTGGCTAAGACATTCATTCCCTTTTTGTATTTTCTTCACATCTTCTGGATTATTGAAATTAAAAACAGGACATTTGACAAAATTCTCACAGAGTATGTTGATCATTAAGTCAATTCAAGATAAAATGGCTACTTAGAATTCCCTTTTTTCAAAAGCAAGTTACATATAAAGTATCCTATATGTATACTTTACATCAAGTTCACTGATAACACTATGTAAGGTACCTTTAAAGGGTTGTAATGGGTTAAAGTAATGCATACACATGCCCTATACCATACCATTAGCTGTCATGTTCGGTGTTAGTAACACACATTATACACTGGCAATGAGTCAATTAGAGTGACAAGCAAATTAAATCTTATGTTCATAACTGTCACTTTTTAATCACTTGTCAATTACATCTTTTTCAAAGCATGTGCAAAATATATGCAAAGGCATGTTCAGTTAGCCTCCTCAAATCATATTTGATGAGACGCCCTTGTCTTGATCTGCCAGACTGAAGCAGCATCTGGT
>JACXGK010007538.1:0-25031 GCA_016801125.1 Novumbra hubbsi
TTGTTTAATCCTATGTCGAGTGGATACGCTACATGTTCTTTGTAAGCTATTTAAGTTCTGTTTTGTTGTTTATCACAGCACCTTTACTTTTGACGTTTACAGTTCGTGTTAGTGTGTCTTTTTGTTCATTGGATTAAATCACCTTTTACTTTACAAAATGTCCGCTTTTGGTTCCGCCGCACAACAACACCGTGACAGTTCTCACTGACAACTGTCAAGGTTGCCTTTCTTGGCTCAGTCCAGTCCTCTCGTAAGTGTGTTATGACATGGGGAGGACATTTGCATATTCATGTGTGGCCATTAGCATACCCCTCTGCGGCCTGAGGTAATTCATAAGTGCTTGATAAACGCCAAAATGAGGCACATCTGCCGTTTCCCCGCTAACACAACAAGACTTTAAGTTACGTTGATATCTTTGTTCATTCGGACGTATCACGCTTGGTTGTTTCCCCAATGAAATTCTCCTCTCTTGTCAGGGGCACAAAGAGGACGGTGACAACAGGGAACCACTCTGGGACGGAGCGACTCCTTCTGTAATCTACGTCCGACGTCTACGTCGCGTGCCAGGACCGTGCGGGGCCCAGGCTTACACACCGCCTCGCTCCTCCAGAGGTTCAGCTAGGGCCCTGAGGAAGTACATTCTTCACATGCACATGTGTTAACATTGTGCGCTTTGTTCTAACACAAACTGCAACGAATGCTTGGGTTTGTATTTATAGGGAGGGTGGTTTTTAATCCGGAACGCTGATTGGTTGATTGCCATGGTGTACGAGACCATAAATCGTGGGTATGACCTCACGTCACTTCTCACTGCTCCATTTGCGGTGGTTTATAAAACACCGGAAGTGATGGACCTGGTTGCCGCACAACAAGCCTCGTGGTGGTTTCTTGCTTATGAGACCGTTAAAAATAGACCAAGACAATGTTTCTTCACGGGGCCTTTTCACCGCTGACCTGAGGTGGCGGGGGGGGGTCGACTGATGTAGGAAGGATGTACAGGCAGACGGAGGTGTAGCGGCTGGTTTTTGCCCGGGACTTCCTGGGGTGTATCTGCGAAGACGGCGTGCTGGGTTACGTGTGTGTGGCCCCGGGCTGTGGCCCCGTCACGGTGAATTACAGACACGCAGTGCTGAGCCTGCCAGGGCCCATGTGACAGGAGGCCTGAGGGACACCACCCCCTGGAGGACTCCTCCGCCTCCCCGTCCTACGTTCCGTGGAAAGCGGAAGACCACCCCTGCAACCAAGCTCCTCCATTTCCCCACCTCCCCCCCTCCCTCTAACCACTCCCACCACGTCGGCCAACCCCCCCCCAAACACATGGCCAATCAACACACACGGAAACAGACATGTACGGCCAACAGACACACACGTAGCAGCAAAGTAAATGAACATTAACAGAAGCAGTAATGGCAGTTCACATTTTAACAACGGAAATTTGACGGAAGGTTTTTACCGTGGTGCCTTTCACGTGACTAAACTCACTTCCCGCCTTGATGGTCAGCATAACTTATAGACGGCTACGGTCGAACACGCACCTCGCAGGTAAATTGGTATGTGTGGACAGGGGAAGAATAATGTGAAAACACTGTTTAAACATAGCTTAAGGGTTCAAATGAGCCCAGTGAAAACGACGGTGTTAATTCCAAAACACATGGGAAATACCTTCTGAGGGAGAAACTGAAGGATATAATCAAGAATGATTTAAAATACTTAGCAATACCCATTAACTACTGAAGAAAGTGTTGGCGAATCTTCCCCCGGGAACCACACGTAATGCAGAACGTTATTAGACGAGTGTGGTGGACATCGAGATAATGGACTCTCACTGGATCGTTAACATTTGACTATTCAAATGATATCAGGGAAATCTGAACTTTCCATTGATCAACGTACATCTCCTATCTGCCTGACTGCTTTGCTGTATGTCTGTGTGCAGAAAGTTCCTAAGAGCAATGGTCACATCAGGGTTTCCTGCACAAATTCACCCGGTCTACAAAAGAGGCTCTTTCAGATAGTTGACATGAGGGTTCTGTCTTCTGTCCAAGTCCACAGCTTCAGACGTCACTCAGAGCGACTAGTGTCAGACTATTGCGTCACATCTGTCACGGCTCCACTGCAAAACTTTCCATTTAACAAGCGCTTATTCAACCACCCAAGACTGCGGTGATTTTCCGCTGACAGCTTTTAAGCGATGAAGTAGTTTTATTAGACCAGGGAAATGAAGAATGACAACATTATAAGATTGATTCAACTTCGCATTTTGGTTCTGAATGACATCCAGATCCAAGTACACAAGCTGGTCATATTAGTCTCCTGGAAATAAAACAGATTTTCATCTGAAAAGCCACGTGAAAAATGCCACAGAGAGGGTAAGAGTGAGCGTTAGCTTTTTACTACAGACATTCAGATATTTTGACCTTTGGAACGCCATCACAGATACCCATATTTATTTCTGCCAATTATTAAACATTTTTGTTAATCAGCATTGTTTGGTGGACAGCAACGCTTGCTGTGCATTTGCATTTTTGTGCCGTCGTAATTGCTGTTAAAACAGGGCCTTTGGCAGAGATCTGCCCCGTTCATTAGAGAGGCTTCATCACTTAGCTCCACCCAAAGGGTCTAAAATGCTCTTCTCTCTTATCAGCACTGACTTCCATTGCTTCAGTGCTCCACTTTTTCTCTGTAGGGGTAAGATATGGATATACCTTTAAGCACTGCTTATGTTCATGTTCATGTCATAAAATAACACAGTTTGATTGGTATAGAATGCGAGGCCCAAAGAAGCAGTGGAGCCTAGTGGATAGTTTTCTTCATAAATATAGGACTATATAGGATCATAGATATAAGACTATATAGGATCATACATATAGGACTATATAGGATCATACATATAGGACTATATAGGATCATAAATAAAGGACAATATAGCATCATAAATAAAGGACTAAATAGCATCATAAATATAGGACTATATAGGATCATAAATATATGATCCTATATATTTCTTCATAAATATATGTTCATATATAAGTTCAGTAAACACGGTTTTGGGTGATTTATTATTGCAATAAACCTACTGCAAATGTTTTTTTTTGCGCACAGAGAATTATTTTGGTTTCCTTCATTATATTACACTTTGCATGACAGCAAACAGCATTAGGTCAATATTAAACTACCTAGCCGCCAGATACAAATTGTATGCACTGCGATCCAGCTAAATCCATTCGGTGCATGGAACCATTGATCTTTTTTTCTTTGTGTGTATGTATGTGTGTGTTCATTTTATCGTTCTACCCTGGTTAGTGGCCTAGTATCAGCTACTGTTATTGTCAAAGAAATCAGAGACACAGAGCGCCCTCTAGCGTTAATAGATATATATGACATTATGACTATTCAGTCTGAAAAGTTCCCTGCCATGTTACATACAGTATACAGTATTTACATCTCCTATAGCATTGTATGGGTCTGTTTTGCATTTAAACTGTAAATCTTATAATTATAAAAAAATAATACAACTTTTGAATCTCCACAATCTATTTTGTCCCACATAAAAATATCTGTCTAATGTCACAGATATTCACAGATGTTTTCTATATTCTTCCTATACTTATAGAGAAACCTGAGAAACACCATACCTGCCTCAGAAGTATTAATTTACAAACTGTCTCTCATCATAGATGAGAACCCATCTAAACCTGCAAACCCATTTCCAATCTCCACATCGATTTGTCTCTCTCGTTCTGGGTTCAACACATTATGCTTGGCTAGATAATGACACACTTAATTGATGGGACCGGGACAAAGTGGAAATTCCAAAATTCCAGGCCAACTGTGTCAATTTGTTTCAGTGTGACAGAGAGAGAGGGGGAGGTCACGGGGGGGGGGACTCCCCCCTGCACACCTGAGAAGACTGAAGATCTCAGCTTGGCTTTAATTACTGTCTCTGTAACCTGGCCCATTGTCATTCATAGACGGTTGGGCAGGACTCACTGAGAGCAGACAGCATGCCACACTAAGTACTGGGTGTGGTGGGGTCAGGAGATCAGCATCTCCTGTAATTAACCTGCAGACCCTTCCCGGAACACCAGAAAGAGGCGACCGGAGAGAGCGCTGTCCAGAGACCACAAGAGGAGAAAACACTGACACACACACACACACGCACCAAAAACCCACCTGAGAGTATTGTTAATAAGGCCTCCAACCCAAGCCTTTCTCCCTTTGGCAGTTAAAGATGACAGTGTTGCCACCGCTTCGAACGCTGCACAGCTCGGAGATCAGCCGAGTTATTTGTTTTAGGCACAGCTGCTAGAATTCAATTAGCGCCTGACCTGGGTCTTCAAATGGCTGAGAAAGCATTTTTCTGTTTGTTTTTCAAAGATAGGTGTCCCTTTATTACATTTTTGCCCAGTTGTAAAAGACAACTTAGACAAAACATACGTAGCACTTCCTTTAGACTCAAATGTACAACCCTGATTTGAATGTGTGGGTCTCAAATGACACAATGGGGGACTTGTTGTTTTATTACATAATAAATTGGCAAGCACATAAACCACTTTCTTTAACCCTCAAGGTAACACCTGCAACGGTACTCTGTAATTAGATACAAGGCAGGAGTGAATGCGGAGCACAAACACTATGTAAATACACTTGTGATCCAGTGATGTATAGGCTTTGGTACTAGTAAACATCTAGCGGTTTCTATTTACATGTACCTATACTTTGCAAATTAACTGAGTACAAAACTCCACAGATCTCATTGAAAGTAAAAGACGCAACGGAACGAAATGTGTGTTAAATCAATCCAAATGTGTACAATATGCACCAGAACTGAACAGGCAGAACGCATTTAAATCAGACATCGCTTTGTATCCTTTGTGAGGCTTCTCATGCAAGGGTTCTCTCATCTGGTTAGGATTGCCTTTGAAAAGCTCAATTCATAATTCGTCAAAAAACTGTAAAATAAAACAATGGGTTCCTTTACCCGGAATTGGATTAAAAAGAAAATCTGTATCTGTCCAAAAACAGAGGAAACAAGGGAATAGAGAAAACTATACTCAATTTTTTAAATCAACTTAACAACTATACTTTCCTCCTCGTGTGACGTTTCTCTTCAAACCAAATATTCATTCTGAGAAATCAGCAATGTCAACTGAACATGCCCTAGTCACAAATACCACCCCTTTCCAGGTATGTTAAACATCAACAAAATTAAAATAATTTACAGGAAAATTCACTTGAAACCAAAATAAAACACAGCATAATTCACAAAAACAGATATTTGCTTGACGACATAACATGAGCCCTTTCGCATTTGAAGTTGACGGCATGACATGGACTGATACAAAGACGCTTGTTTTTGTATGTGTGGGAGAAAGTATTACGGAGATAAAAGGAGAACACTCCAAGGAATACTTTTGAGGTGGTGAGTTCACCGCTAAGACAGGATTTGTTCAGTAGCGTGACACTCGGGCGGTGAGTGACAGCTCAAAGCTCTTGTTGTTCTGAGTAGGCAGGGCGACATCCATGTGGGTTTGTGTGAATCCGATCAGCGAGGACGCTCTTATCTCTCTAAGTATGTGAGAGACGGGGCCTCAAGGCTCTCTGGGGCTCGACGTTATTCACATTCAAAACAGCCAGGCAGTCGGTCAGCAGGTCTGTACATTCATTTGCCTCTTTAAGTGGGATCTTAAACAATGTGACGAGCAGATTGTCAGCAGAGGAGAAACGTTGAGGGGGAATGTTCAGCAAATCTACTACCAGGAGGACAGGCCTGCAGTCTGCAGTATATACTCTAATCAGAGGCCCCCCGTGCTGTTTGACACGCTCAGTTCAAATGCCGCAAATCAGTTTTATTAGGACAGGATGTGAGTCAGTCTAACTGCTCAGTATCAATACCACGGATGTACTGTGATGTCCAAGTCTCTGGGGGACGACAAAGATGGCGACAAATTAAGGCCAAACGGCCCACCGTGCACAACATCTCGGTTCACATAGGAAGGACTCTAAACAATCCCTTCCTGAGTCCGACCACAGGCGATACCCCCGGATGCCTTCCGCGATACCCCCTGATGCCACCGCGATACCCCTGGATGCCACTGCGATACCCCCTGATGCCACCGCAATACCCCCTGATGCCACCGCGATGCCCCCTGATGCCACCGCGATGCCCCCTGATGCCACCGCGATACCCCTAGATGCCACTGCGATACCCCCTGATGCCACCGCAATACCCCCTGATGCCACCGCGATACCCCCTGATGCCACCGCGATACCCCCTGATGCCACCGCGATACCCCCAGGATGAACCGTCAGATGTATACAGATGCTCCAGGGGTGGTGTTCATTTTAAGGTGGTGAGAATATCTTGTGTTCACTCCTTCTGCTGTCACTGAATTATTAACAAAACATTTGTTCTGGAAAGTGAAAATAGATGTCGGAGTTTTCTGGAAACCTGGAAATCTCGTTCCTGATTCAAAGGGTCATCAAACTTAAGTTTTGGAACAAGTAGGGCTGGAATGTCCTTCATTTTTACACCATAAAAGTGATTCAGAAACTGTAGCTGTCGCGTGCACATTACCCTATGTGAAATAACGTCTTTCTGCCGTAACGTCTTTCTGTTGTAACGTCTTTCTGTCTTAATGTCTTTCTGACATAACGTCTGTCTGTCTTAACGTCTTTCTGTCTTAACGTCTTTCTGTCATAACGTCTTTCTGTTGTAACGTCTTTCTGTCTTAACGTCTTTCTGTCGTAACGTCTGTCTGTCTTAATGTCTTTCTGTCGTAACGTCTTTCTGTCTTAATGTCTTTCTGACAAAACGTCAGTCTGTCTTAACGTCTTTCTGTCTTAACGTCTTTCTGTCGTAACGTCTGTCTGTCTTAACGTCTTTTTGTCTTAACGTCTTTCTGTCTGAACGTCTTTCTGTCTTAACGTCTTTCTGACATAACGTCTGTCTGTCTTAACGTCTTTCTGTCTTAACGTCTTTCTGTCATAACGTCTGTCTGTCTTAACGTCTTTCTGTCTTAACGTCTTTCTGTCTGAACGTCTTTCTGTCTTAATGTCTTTCTGACATAACGTCTGTCTGTCTTAACGTCTTTCTGTCTTACAGTGGTGTGGAACAATACCGGGTTTTAAACCCTCGAGAGTCAATCGAAATGTGTTTTGGGGATAATGTGAGATGTCTCCTGTGGCACAGACGGTCGGTGGGTGGGGGTTAGCCAACGCTGGCAGTGTGGCTACGTGTCGCCTGTGATGAATGGAGCGTCACTGTGCAATTAAAAGAGGCTTAAATGACACACTATTCAGTGCCCTACTTCTGTGCAGGGTGTGTGGGGGAGGAGGGTGCCATTCAGGCCTCTCATACCCTCTCCTAAAATGAGTCATGGTGGAAGAAAATCAAATGATCAGTGCCCAGAGGGCCTGTAGCCGACTGTGACGCATACAGCAGGGCAATTAAGCAACCTCGGATGCGACAGCAGGGGTCGAAGCCTTTAAAGATCCACACGAAAAGAGCAGGAGATCGACCCGGGAGATCCAGGAAGGCATTTGAAACACGCTGGAACTCGCCTCGAATCAGAAAGATCACAAGCGGTTCGAGAGAGAGGGAGGGATACTTTTCGGTTTTTCTCATTAAAAGGCTCAGAAGGTGACTTCCTGCTTGGAAGTGAGGCAGGCAGTAGTGTGAGGGTTAATGAATGCTAACGGAAAGATCTCTGCTATTTTACTCTATTTGTTACGTGAATGAAACCCAATTCAGGTAATTTGTTTTCGTGGCACGTTTTAGGCCAACTTACACAAGTCTCAAAACCGCAATACTCGGATGTCTGAAGGATTCTGCCTGTTGGTGAATGTGAAGTAAAATACCCCCTGCCATTTAAACATAAGCCTTCTTACACATCATGTGAGAGGACTTGCGTTCCACCCCCCACTACTAACTCACGTCGGTCTCACACATTTCAACATTGCTTGACAAGACAGAAATTCTTTCCCTTGAGGCAGATGGGGGGACTCCTTTTTTCTTCTCGGTGTCAGAAGGACCCGCACAGGTGAGAATGTGATTATAACATTTTTGAAAAGGTACCCCAAATCAAAAGGCCGGTTGGGACGACCGTGGCGCTTGGTTTGGTCTGGAATATCTGGATATGTCCGCTGTTTTCTGCCGTCTCCCGAAATGTTTCCCACTGATTGATAAGGACTTCCTGGTTAGAGGATAAGTGGTATAAACACAAGGCCATAATTATTGGCTCCCCCTTGAGGACGTTTGGGGAATTTTCTACTTTTACTCGGGAGAGCACTTCAAAATAGTTTGACCTACGGAGATCCAAGGAGGTGCATTACAATGATTTGATTTGCCAAACAGCCACTCATGTTTTAGAAATATAACGTAGAGTGATTAACAAACAAAACCTAATGGCTCGTTGCTGTCGAACTATCAGTGCGCAATTGGCTCATATTAAACGTTTCGATAAGGAGGGCCAGTCTGTCTGTTAAGCATCGGACATCATCCACCTTATAGGTTTGGCACCAAAGAGGTCTAAATCAACATCGCCAAGCCTTCTGGGAGTTGAAAGTATAGAATTATGAGCATGGTTCCATAAGAACTGCTGGACCGTTCTGCAGAGAGAGAGAGAGAGAGAGAGAGAGAGAGAGAGATAGATGGGTTCTGATTGGAAGGGGACCCCTTAAACACAGATGAATTGAATTTGAAAGAAAAAGTAAGCTCAGGCATGGCTACAGGAAATAAGTAATCTGCGGTGCTCATGATTAACGACAATGTAACTGGTTCTGTGAAAATACAATAATAAAAAGGTTTTGAGAACAAGAACTATTTTTTTAAGAAATAGATGAAACACAAGTTTTACGGGACAGCAGCGTATATGACAGAAGGCAAGCTTAAATCTGCATATGCAGTGTCATTGTATTTCCCGAGTTGTCTAAAACTTTTGATGTAGGTAAATGTTAATCACCAAAAGGAAAAATGGATTCAGTACTTACTTGGCCATTTTACAATGTGTGTAATGATATCCCAGGGGGATTTTTTGTTTTTTTCAAAGCAACAATATTTTTATTTAGGGAAATAAATGCACCATCATGCATTGCAGCTTTAATAAGCATGTGGCAGTTTAAGATCACTCATTACATTTCAAGTGAAGTCAATTATCTAGGGTCAACTCAGTTGTTTCTGAGGCTCAGTGTATTTTCTCAGTAGAAATTAAACATTTTCTGTGTCGACGTGATTAGCGGGCTTCTGTTTCCTTTAAAGCCTTCGTCTGAGGCCCAAGAGAAGAGACGTTGAGGCATTTAAACTGTGAGCACCTGAGGGCATGCAGAGAAATACTAAATGTCACTTCAAGAGGAATATCTGGCATGCTTCTCCTTGTCCTAATGCTCTGTTTCTCCTTTTCTAACCAAAGTGGGAGGTGGAAACATGAACCGAGGTAGGGAGCGATCTGGGGTCAGGACATTTCTTTTTAATTTTCTGGTTTATTGTTCACCAGAAGAATGTTGTCTCCTGCCGTGTTTACACACAACACCAATCCGCAAAATAATAATATACATACGTATTTGTAGAAAACACAAAGTAGACAATAACTGATAATAAGATGTTATAACTGATAATAAGATGTTATAACTGATAAAAAGATGTTATAACTGATAATAAGATGTTATAACTGATAATAAGATGTTATAACTGATAATAAGATGTTATAACTGATAATAAGATTTGCAAGATGTGGAAAATCATGATCAACCTCTATAAATGAAAGGGTGTCACCAAGCACAATGGCATGTGAAGGAAATACACTCGGCACTGTTATTGGGAATATGGTTAAGAGCAACTTTAACTACCGGGATTATGCTAATTAGCTAATTTCAAAATGCCTGTATTTTTTTATGTCGAACCCCGAAGTGCCATAATGTGCTAACTGATCATACCAGGGCTAACCAGACAAAGTGACAGTTCGTTTGTTCACCCGCTCTGGTATTTGGGAATGGCGCTCGACAGCCAAGGAAACACAAACAAACCAACGCCTGACCGCTGCTCAGCTCTGTTTATCCTCCACACATTTCACCGCCAGCCGGTCTGTGTACGAGCGAGACCATACGCTACTCCCAACACATTTGCTTCCGTCTCCACGGCACATTAGCGCTGACAGACCCCGCTCCAACCAGACAACGGTCACTTCACCCGGCCGGTGGCCGCGAGGCACGACCCCCCCCCCCCGACACCGTCGCGTATCACGACATCCGCCCTCCGCCTTGAGAAGCGACGTCGCCATGAGAAAGGCGGTCGACTGTCATCACATGGGGCGGGCAAGCAGACGCGAGTGCTGCTCTGGGGGCTGTGGAACGGAAGTCTCAGGCGGTTGCTGACGTTCTCGTTGCTGTCAGGTCGGGAACTCTTGCTCGCAGTTCAGCCCCCGAAGAAGGGGGCCGGAGGTCGGGGCGCTGTTTTCTCGCCCTCTGGTGGGGCTCTAATTCCACCGTGGGGCCCTGGTATCTTTCTCTTTAGGCCCCTGGGGACCGACGGGCCTGAGGTCTCAAATCCAGCTAATCAGAGTCAACAGGGACGGGCCCCCAGAGCCCTCCGTTAATCCGAGGCCAATCCACCCAGACAGGACGTCCAGCGTGGGACGGGACGCAGCTCTCTCTAATCGCCGTACCGCGCATAGCCACACCGTACGTAGCAACACTTCATACCGCCCGGTGTCTGTAGCCCCAGCGTGGGTATTCACGCTGCTCAGCTACTGTGCCGTGACCGCGTGTTCTCCGGGGGGCGAGCGTTGCCCCCCAACGATGGACCGGCATGTCCAGAGCAGCGGAGACAGGAGATCAGCTCTCTGGCACCGATGGGGCACAACCGCCGCCACTCCAGCCTCAGAAGGGAAGGTACGAACGGGCCCCTGTGCTGCCGCACGGCTCAAGACCGGAGGAGCGTCCGGGGCACCACATGGATGTCCACGACCAGCCGCAACGGCGTTGCCGGAGACGTCACCTGCACAGGCCTCGGGTTAATCAGCCTTGCTTTCCCGGTGGCTGGGAAATGAAGTGGATGCTCTCTTCAAGATAAATGCCACAACCACTCACCCGTGTCTGTTCTGTGAAAGGGTCAGCACATTTTCCGTTCTTGTTTCGTGGCCCGTTCCTGGTTGCATCTGATTCTGTGAAGTCGATGTAGCACTGTGTAAAATTTGCAAAAGTTCCCTGCAAACAAATGCATTAATTAAAATATCTAAAGAAATATTGGCTTGTTGTATGGCTTGACATGTTACGTTGCCTTCTATGGCCGACAGTGTTGGGAAAATTGTAGCAACCGTTCATACAGTTTTTTTATACAATTGTGTATAATGCCTGGTTTTTCTGGTCCATTTCAGGCATACTAGTGACTTACATGTCAATAAATTCTGCATCTTAGTAGCTATAACCTCTAATTAAAGTTATTCCTCAAAAGTTATCATGCCTTAAAGAAAAACAATGAATATTCACCGTCTGTACAGGTGGAATGTTAGGCCACTTGAAAACCAAACAGTTAATATGATCGGTTTAGAATGTTAGCTAAAGTATCATCCTTTACACATGCAATTAAATGTGTATATCAACCGTGGAAGACCAGTCCCTGTGTGCCTCCAAAAGGAGCTGCTTCACCCGACCAGTGAATGAGGTACTTCTATATAAAGGCTCTGAAAGAATCAGTGGGTCTGATTTGAAACCACGCTGCAGTAGTACCTGTCCCTATACATCCAGATGGCCAGCCGGATCCCTTCTGAAAGTAGAAGGACGTCATTAAAACTTCAAGCATTAGCGAACGATTCCCCAAGAATGCCAGTCGACTATCCCTATCTTGGCCTGTCTGAGTTAATTAAATGTGCGAGACTATGACAAGACATTTCAAATAGAAGCTGTCAGCATTGACAGATAATTGGTACACATGTACCTAGACACATAACCAAACTCATTAACACGCCAGCCTAATGGGGGTTCTTTATTAAGTGGCATTCAGGCGTTGCACGTTTCGACTAGTTCTTAGACAGGAGGCTGTAGTTCTGATCTCTTACGATATATAAGCAGAGGTATGTTTGCTTGTGAGTTTGGGGTAGGAGAGGGGGTTGGTTTAATGAGTAGAAAAGAGTTGCATATATATTTCATTGTAAAAGCTGTGAAAAGCGATGTGTCATGTAAGTGGGAATCGGAAGACATTTGGGAGGCTTTTCTAGCAAACCACCACATTCGATAACATAACTAATAATAACAATGCCTTACATTTCAGTTTGTGAGTCCTGGTCACAGAGGAGGTGCTGTCTGCCTTCAAGGGGTGCCCTTCCCTTGTTGGATACTCTATAATAATGGCATACTGTATCCATATTGTTGTGCATTGAGGGTGTGTTTGCCAGTACTATAGTATTCTGGACATGGCTTATCACGTCTGTCATTATGGAAATGCTTTCTGTTGTTGTTAGAATTATAGAGAATTCTGTGTTATTGCAGATAGTCTTGTTCACTACAAATATTACATATAGCAGCTGATTTGGTTTTTTTTCATTTGTTCAATAAATTGTGAAAGCCTTCGCCTCTGTCCTCCCAGCCGTTTGTGGTCCAGAGTCGACGTTCAATGACTAAGCCCATTGACCAGGACCCAAACAAATGACCGGACTTGGGTCTGCCTCCACGCCCTCCTGAAACACAACTGCTGCCATGGAAACGATCGGTTAAGTCTATCCATCACTTTAATCCATTTTTGCCAGTTGACCGTGAGTGTGGGCGCAGATGACTTGTTATTCTTTCCACACCCAAATGATTGGCTTAGGAACCAGTTAAAACCCTGGTTTTAGAGGCAACACCTTTCACCTACAGTCCGGGTGAAACGTAATAACATGTCTCAGATGCGTATTCCCAAAACATAAAGAAAACCTTTCACAAGTTTATTTTCAATTTGCTGAAATTAAAATGTGACAAGAAGTTTGTAAATGTCTGCTATTAGTGGTGAATCTGCAACAACCTTTATTACTATCACGGCCTCGGTGAGTAACGGAACCAAATGCGGACATTATAAAGAAAAGGTGAATTTATTTCTAAGACAAAAACAAACAAACACAAACTGTACGTGAAAACAAAAGGTGCTGAAATAAGCAGCAAAACGTCTAACTAACAAAACATAAAACACACTGTGAAACTTACAGATAAAACATGTAGCGTATCCACAGAACAATAAACCAAACAAGACAGGACCGTGAACGTTGTAAGAAAACAAACAATAAACCACACCGCGTGGGGCTAAAAACCTAACTTAAGTAGGCTCCTCAATCAGAGGCAACTGGCAACAGCTGTCTCTGACTGAGGAGCCCACTACTACAGTGGCATAGAGGTGGCTAGAGGCAGCTCTATGTGTCATGCCCTGACTGTGAGCCCCGAGGCACCCAGCCAAAAAATGACAATTACACTACATTGTGTAGTAATAAATATTATTGCAGCATAAAAGCGGATTCAACAAATAGTTGGTCAGGGTCCTCTGGTCTGTCAAAAAGTAAAATAAGTGGGAACTCTGCTGACCAAGCCCCCCCAAAAAAATGATACCAGCACATCCAGATGAGGACTGGTCACCTCTTCAAAACCTGGTTCCTCTCTAGGTTTCGTCCCCTTTAGGGAGTTTTTCCTAGCCACCAACTAACTAAAACACAGCAGGAACACCCACAGTCAAAGCCAACTGGCTGTACTTAAGGCTTAACCTGAGATGTTTTCTGATCCACCGTAGCAGTGTATACATAGTGTCTTTATGCGCAATATACAACACTCGAAACATTTTAAGCATACTGGGTGGTGCTTGGCCTGGTGGAAGCTGTAGGTTTTTAAAACGGGGCACAAAACCCACGAGTTGAACAAAAAAAGAGTTACTGCATGAATACTCGAATGACAGATTTGATTGAATTCAGCTCCAGGTCTTGAACGAACGTGCACTACAGGTCACTCACGCCTTCATTCTTCTGAGGATGAATCACTTTAAGTATTGCAGATCGCAGAAGATTTCGATTTTTTTACAACATTTCTCAAAGAATGTTTAAAGTTTTTCTGTTTGTGTCGACTGCTGAGTGCAATTAAACCTGAACAAACTTGAAGCGAAACTGCGAGGGCGTTTCCCTCGCCGCTATAGGAAGAGCACATTCTTCCCACGCTGCACGGGAACAAATGCCATTTGAGACGCCGTTTTTCAGCAGGTGAAACATTATTTCAGTCCGAAATCTGGTATAAACATAATATTTTGTGATGAAACGCAGTGCATGGTAGAAAATAATCAATTACCGGTGAACCCCTAAAACGGGTCTACTGACCCCACACACACCCCACACACACCCCACCCCCAGCCCACTTATTTTGACCCCTTCTCCCCTGCCCCCCAAACACCACCCCCTTTGCCCTCAGGTGTCTTCCATCCATCTCAAGTATGAAAATGTGGCTTGTGTGTTTCCAATAAATCCCTTAGACTAATGATCCCTTTGCAGGGTTGATTCATGGCCACACTGACAGGTCAAATTGCCGGTGTGAATCCTTGGCACGGCATGAAAAGACAGAGCCGTCCAGGCCTCAGGAGACAAGGGGAGGAGCCTAAAGACGCTTCTTCAACCTCTCACTAACTTGTTGTGCGGGATGCTGAGTGTGTGGAGGGAGGGAGGATTTAAGGAGACCTCACGGTCCACAAAGGGCAGTATGCAGAGTGACAAATTGGCGTGTGTTACACTCAACGTGTAGGGAGGGATCATTTAGATCTCTGTGTATCCGTGAAAGTCAAAGACATGGTTATGAGCTAATGCTTGTGACTTTTATTGCCTGTTGATACACTAAAAATAGCACTATGGGTTTCATGTTTAGCCACGAGGCACTTGTAAGGTATTATTGCTCTCTTGAATTAGTTTCCATGGTAATTCCACACCTGCATTTGCCTTCAAAATGGGAAATTACTAGTCTGTAACTTCAAAGTTATAATACGTGTCTTTTATGTAATAAATCGGACATTAATTGTAGTTCCTGGAGCATTTCTATTTAATTTATTTAACTTTTATTTCACGGGTGCCCTGGAAACAATAATCCTAAAGTAAAACAACAATTAGAATACAAAATACATACAATTTACAAACTATCATACAATAGTCCCCTCCATCAATGAAAACAAACACATTTATCACTATAAAAATGTAACACCTATTTTTCAACATTTTCCACATTGCCACAAAGACATCCAAACAAAACTCCAGTTGGACAGTTTTCCATACCGGACTTGCTTAATATGAAATGGCAGAACTACTCATCTCAGTAGTTATAAAAAGTCTCTGTAACACCAGAGAATCTAGGAGTCAACAGAGATTATGTATGCTGGAAACCTGTGGAGTAGGGATTAATATACAAAATAGACATTGACATGTACATATCATCAATAACCCAGTTGTTTCAGGGTTTAATCTAGACCCAATATTTGACCGTGGTTCTCTTTATAATATTTATCAGTACTTTGACTGCTTTATTAAATGTTGACGTGAAACGGTAAACTGACAAAACAAATGTTCACTTCTAAGTTCCTAGGAATCCACTGATTTCGCAATTCAGTTTTGTAAGAAGCCAATTTGGGGAGGATTGCTCAATGATGAAATGTGAGCTGGCGAAAGCAAGCGATATTCACAGGCGAATAAACAACAGGGTGCTTCAACCTAAAATCCCTACATCTGTGACTCGTGACAGTTTTTCCTTCCTTTACTTGAATTCTCTAACCAAAACAATTGACTCTGATATAATCCCTCGATTTGCGGCCTTTGTCAGTGCAATGTGCAACTGCCCAGTTGATGATCCCGGGGAAAAACAGAAAGACTAAAATGCGCAACAGAAGAAATGTTAACTCCTTAAACAATTCCTCTGTAACCTATACCCAAAGTCACACATATCTGCTACCCACACACACACACAGATAGACACCCAAACACCAGGAAGACGTTTTCTGCTACCTGATCATTTGGCCTGATGCATAGCTCTTCGACTGCTTAGCCAGTCGCCTTCAAAGGGAAGGGCAGCAAGAATGAGATCGCAGGGATGTCATTGCTTGAATTTACAGCACTTCGTAAAACATGCAAACCACTTTAAATTTAAATGAGTCTCTATCTAGTTTCAGTGAGGAACCAAATATCCCCCTCAGTTATAGCCAATCTGGTATAAACAAAAGGATATTTGTAAACACATTTGTATTTTTTTATGTTTTTGTGAGGCTGCTGTCTTTGGAAAGCTGTTTCTCTTTCAGCAAATCTAAAATGACAATGCATTTGAAGACTACTAGATAGCATTCACAAACACAACCTGAAAGTAAACAGGAATGAATATCAGAGTATGTTATCAGTGTATTTAATCAGAGCATGTTATCAGAGTATTTATTCAGAGCATGTTATCAGAGTATTTAATCAGTGCATGTTATCAGAGTATTTATTCAGACCATGTTATCAGAGTATTTGCTCAGAGCATGTTATCAGAGTATTTATTCAGAGCATGTTATCAGAGTATTTGCTCAGAGCATGTTATCAGAGTATTTATTCAGAGCATGTTATCAGAGTATTTGCTCAGAGCATGTTATCAGAGTATTTATTCAGAGCATGTTATCAGAGTATTTATTCAGAGCATGTTATCAGAGTATTTGCTCAGAGCATGTTATCAGAGTATTTATTCAGAGCATGTTATCAGAGTATTTGCTCAGAGCATGTTATCAGAGTATTTATTCAGAGCATGTTATCAGAGTATTTATTCAGAGCATGTTATCAGAGTATTTATTCAGAGCATGTTATCAGAGTATTTATTCAGAGCATGTTATCAGAGCGCATTCTTTTGAGTTGGCTTTGGCAGGAAGTAATTACTTTGTGGCTAAGAAATCTAACATTCATGAGAAATCTTAGTCACAGCATCTGCTGGTGAGTTACATGCATTTGTTTCACTGCAGTCATGGTTCAATAGATTCATGATATAATAACCACAGTACATTTCACAATCTGTTTTCAGCTTCATTTCTGTCAGTTATCGCCTCGACATGGTGTTCGGTGGATAAAGCAATTAGGGAACATTGTGAACTGTGTCTGAAAATTGACTAGTCAAATGTCATCATGCCGTGTGTAATCACAGCTAGCTAAGCCTCCCATCTGGCTTGAATCCATGTTAGACATCCACTTCCAACACCCGTTGCATCTATTAACATCAAGTTGCTCATCAAGTGGCTCTCACCATCCTCCTGAGGACCTTGACACAGGCTAGCTTAGCTGTTTAAACGCTAACACTATAATGATAATGAAAGGTGGTTTCCCACACGGACGATGTGGCCACTGGTTTACATGCAATAAATTGATGTGAAAATCATACTCAGACATGCCAGGCCATTTGGAAGTCATTACAAGGAGTGGGAAACCTGATGGAGTGGCTGCAGAACCTCACAAGGCCTCTTTACTGGTTAGACCGCTGGTGTGTGGATCAAATCAACGGCAAAGTCTTTGTAATTAAGGGTGGCAGATGAATTTGGAGTCTCTCCGTATGGTACTGTTTTGTCTAGTATTGCCCATGACTATATCAGTTAGAATGGTAGGGATAATATAAACTTGTTTTAATGCATGTCATGTGATTATGTGTTTAGTGTGTTAGGCTAAACACTAGATGTTCAGCTCTATCACTATCTCTCTCTATATATATATCTCTCCCATGAATTGTGTTTATCCAGTCAGACCAGATAATTATCCAAATCATTATTGGTGATTTGTTCATTCATGAAACATGTTGATTATTCCACGCTACGTAATGACTCATTTTATTTAGATTCCCTAACACGCAAGTACCAGTAATAATAATTGTTATCAGTAATTCATTTACAATATTTTACTGACATCCTTTCCACAAAAAAAAAAAAAAAACCTGCCTTCATATTTTAAACCTTTTAGAATCCAGATGTCACAGTATGTTGGACCAATTAAGAAGAGATATTTCCTGTGGACAGAATTGGCACCTCCTCGCAGGTCCGTTGACTCCAGGTCCGTTGACCGCAGGTTTAGGCCATGACGGGAACATGCTAGCACTGACTACACGCCAGTGCGGCTGTACACACAATGTTGAGCTTTATCTCGGCTCTCCGTGTCCGGTACATTTCCCAGGTATTGTATGTTCTGCCGAGGTGCGTGTACTCTGCCAATGCGCCACTCAATCACCACATTTGCTCTTTAATGCGTTGTCCTCACTGTCGAAACACGTTCAGTAAATGAAAGTCCACATCGGCAAAGGAACAAGTATGCTTATTGTTGAATTTAGCCTTTCTCTTTCAGATTTTTCCAATTACTATACTGCTTGTTCTCAAAGTTGTCAGCTTGGAAACATGTTTCTGCTAAAAGCCACTTCTCTCTCTCTGTGTTCCTTTCTGTTAGCCCTCCTATTTGGTTTGCGCAGACAGCTTTTAGAACTCTATTCCCCCAGGGCCTTGTGGAACATATTTCCACAACGTACCCAAGTCTTCTACTGACAAACAACAGGCAAGCATTGCCTTTAAGACATTGCAATATGCAGATTCAGTGCAGATCAATATTCGGTTGCATGCTCTTGTATTGCACATTCTGTTCCTCTCATCTTCTTCCAAAGTCGTCCCAGGTCCTTAGTGTACAAGAAGAAGCCTGTATTTTGTTTAAGAAAAATGTTTTTAAAGACTTTGCTCATGGCAATGTATTTCTCTAGATTGAATCTTTGTCATTGCTGTTGGGCAAGTTATTTACAGAACAATACATTTGATCTTTTAATAAAAAAATCTGTCAAAGTCTGTAATTGTCAAATACACAGAATAACAGGGTCATCAGGGCAATGACATTATTATGATAAGTCATATACACGTTCCTTCCCATTAAATAACACTTTGGATCATGTAATAGCGTGTCTACACACAGACACACTTTCACACACTAGAAAACACTTCATACTCATCAAATACTAATAGGGATGAATAACTATAAAGAAATGAATAACTTTAATACCTTATTAACCATTCTTTTATTTAGCCTTTGCATTGTTTGTGCCCACCGGTTGTAATTACAATTATATTTTATTATATTATATTATTATTATACATACTACACGCACAAATAATACACGCACTGATTATATTCTTTGGCCAGGTATGTCAACCTTACAGATCTGAGTGTTTCGGGGGGAACATTTAAATGTTGACTCATGGGATGGTTGTTATTACAAACCGGATACGCATGAAGTGGTCAAACACCCTGGAGACAGACAGTGGGCACAGAGAAGAGTAGGTCTGGCATCTAACTGAAGGGCATTGTATTCAGGCCTCGCGTTTACGAACAAAGCAATCGCACAATGCTGTCTGTATTGTGACAACGGAGTGTACTAAAACACAGGCTTTGGAGATCAAACAAGCCACACAATCAGTTTTTTTTCCCCCCGCATATTTTTTCCAGTTCTTCCAGTTTTTCAGTGAACTATTTGCATTTGCGAAATTCAAGGAAAAGCTGGCAGCACACTGTATTAACCCTTCCAGTTATTCAGATGAGACAACGTGCCAAGACGTTCTGAGGTGCCCCTGTATCCTTGGTTCATTCGGACCTGCAGTGCGTGGCTGTGTTTGTCATTGGTTCTGACTACATGATGGTGTAATCAAACCCAATAAATAACAAGGGACCGAAAACCTCCTAAACGGTTACACATTTAACGTGCTGTGTGTTCCAGACCGAGTTCTCCTTCCGCTCCTTTCATTTGGCCCGGGAACAACACAAACCACAGACTGTCAGAGAACATCTCCGCCGTGTCCCGATGACATCCCATAATGACCCACATTCCCCAGCCGTCGCAAGTCCCCCACTCAATGGGGTCATGGTTCACCATCTAGGAGGGAGAACACTGGAATAAAGAAGAAAACATAGCTCGCGGGTTGAACCTCAAAGGGGTTTGATTTATACCTTCAAAGACGTCTTTGGTGTTAAGAAGAAGAGACACAAAGACTGTCAGCATTTGAGAAGAACAGCCACAGAGCAGAGAAACTCTGTGTTTTGCAAGAAAATTGTGAATTTCTTCTTGAAATCTCATTTGGGTTTGTGCAGTGCTCCCAACTGCTGGATGAATATAAATCTAACAATTCATGCAATCTGTGTTACTTGTGTTGGAACAAGTTCAAGGGGCCAATGTTTTCAGTGTGAAAGGCCAGTGTCCCAAACCCAAACCCTAACCCTAACCCAAACTCTAACCAAACCCTAATCAATTCCTAACCTTAACCCAAACCCTAACCCTAACCGTAACCCAAACCCAAACCCAAACCCTAGCCCTAGCCCTAGCCCTAGCCCTAGCCCTAGCCCTAGCCCTAACCCTAACCCTAACCCAAACCCTAGCCCTAGCCCTAGCCCTAGCCCTAACCCAAACCCTAGCCCTAGCCCTAGCCCTAGCCCTAGCCCTAGCCCTAACCCTAACCCTAACCCTAACCCTAACCCTAACCCAAACCCTAGCCCTAGCCCTAGCCCTAACCCTAACCAAAACCCTAGCCCTAGCCCTAACCCTAACCCAAACCCTAACCCTAACCCAAACCCTAGCCCTAGCCCTAGCCCTAACCCAAACCCTAACCCTAACCCTAACCCAAACCCTAACCCTAACCCAAACCCTCCATGACATACTGTGTAGATCCTCCCATGCGGGCATTTGGAGGGGTGCCCCACATTTGGAGGGGTGCCCCACATTTGGAGGGGTACCCCACATTTGGAGGGGTACCCCACATTTGGAGGGGTGCCCCACATTTGGAGGGGTACCCCACATTTGGAGCGGTGCCCCACATTTGGAGGGGTACCCCACTTGCAATCGACCGCCCCACAAAAGCAACAAGTACGAATTAAAGGGAAAACCCCACATACAGTGTCTCAGTAAGGTAATTACATACATGGGGATCACCTCCACTACATTTTCTGTTTGTTTTGTAACAGGTGTTTCTTTTCCATTCGTCCTACTGAGGTTGCCCAATGCCCAATGCCCAGGGTGTGCAAATTATTGGTTTGGCAACCGTTCCAAAACCGCTCCGCTCACACAATCCAATGAATCACCAACCGACTTTGCTAATGTCTGATCGGAGTTAGCCAGACTCACCAGCTGACGGATATTTATGTTCCCCCGGTCCGCTCCAGACGCTAAACGCATCTAATAACGTTAAACAACCACTTAGCATCAGGCCAACTGACTCTCTGAGAAGACTCAGATCCTGTTGCTACTCAGCATGCCAAGCTACAATAGGAACTGGAAGGGTTACGTTTTCTTTGGATTGCTTAATGTGGTTACTACTGGTTACGGATTTCAGGTCAGATACATAACCCACCATATTTGTTTATATCCCGTTGTCGTGCCAGACTACAGTTAACACACGTCACCTATTTCAGGGAATGAATAGATTTGATTGTCAACGACCAACGTGCCCAGTAATGTTGCTGGAGTGTTGGAAAAAAAATAATTGAGTAGCAGGCAGAATATCCCATTGCAACTACGGCAACAGGACCACAGGGCAACCCTTTCAGCTCCAGTGGAAGATGCTTGGTCCAGATCCACATCTGTCAGTTCTTATCCGACACACTAAACTTTTTCTTCGTCACACCACGTGTTTACACGGAACCCGAGACGCTGGTGTGTCTTCAGCACCCCCGGGCCTTCTCCATGTCCAGCCAGGAGCAACGTTGTCCACACTGGGAGTCCGGCCCGTCGCCGCCTCTTCCAGGGGTCAAGCAGTGAGAGGGTGAAGTGTATGGAACTGGACACTAGGATCAGGCTGAGCCTTAGGGGTCCGACACGAGTGACCTGGTTTTCCTGTTTAAAATTGTTTCACTCTCCACTAGCTTCCAAAACACAGGAACCTCATTAATAATCAATTCTGAAGAGATAATTACTTTTATAGTTAGAATAAGTGACTGTTTGAATGGGGAAGGATACCTGTCTCGGCCAGAGCACAGCATGTGAATTGTGACTATAGACAAAGATTGACATTTAAGGTGTGTAGGTGGATTACTGGTCAGTAAGGGAAAAGTATAGATAACACAATTAAATACAATTAAAAAACACAGCCTCGTTGTCATTTCAGGAGGCATTTTTATCCAAAGCAGCTTTTAGAGATGCCTAAATGTACTATATACGGGTGGTCCTGGAATCTGAACCGCAATTGTAAGGAAAGAGAAAGAGAGAGAAAGAGAGGGAGGGAGAGAGAGAGGGAGAGAGAGAGAGGGAGAGAGAAAGAGAGGTAGAGAGAGAGGCCATGCTGAAGTTGAGGCCTGAGTATCCACATGTATTGTTGTGATTGGACAAATCAGACTACTTACAATAGCCTGTACATTACCCCCTTTGACCAGCCGCTAACCCATCCCAGTTGCCAGGTGCGCCCTCGTTGCCAGGTGCGCCCTTGTCATCATAGGAAATCCTTCCGCATCGTCTCCAGCAGACAGAGTGGAGCACAACATCGTAAACAACCCAGTTCAGGATTCGAAATCACTTCCCCATGGGAACAGACCTCAACACCACCACCGTAGCGACTGCCCAGACTGTCCACATGAAGGGCCTCGTCGGTGGCCAAGCAGCACTGGCTCTTTCCAGGCTACACAGAGCCATGACTTTGCTCTACGCCGACGAACCGCTTTGGGTCACAACATGTAAACAGGAAGTCGATCAAACGACACAAAGTCATGCGTCCTTGTGGTTTCGCCACCGCATACTGTGGTCCTGGGACTGATCTCCAATGCCATTCCAGGGCCAAGTCACTTGCTTGCTGTCTCCGTTGCGGCCCTCGAGCAATTGGAGTGAACTCTGCTGGCAATACTCGGACCTCATCCATGGGGATTGAGGTCGGTGACCCTCTGGTTGATGCTTGGCAACGCGATTGGATTGACTTCATCCCTACTGGGCCCTGTCTGGGACCTTCCCCGGATAGGGCCACAGTGTCACTGGACCCCCCTGACTCAGACACGAGGTGTTATGCTGTTATATTATTGTGCTGGATGGGTAGGGTCCGGATCTACTTCTCCATTGTAAATCCTTGTAAATCAAAGGAATGCTCTCCCTAATTTTTACTTGTCTCCTCCTTTTAAACTTAGGAGGACTTGCACCTCAGGAGTACCAGGCCCACACTTCAGGAGTACCAGGCCCACACCTCAGGAGTACCAGGCTTGTTGCTGTCCCTGTCCAAAGCCCTCCTGATTGCGTTGCAGATCAAGACGATACCCGGCGATTCCAGCTGCCACTCTGCTGACCATCCCCACCCTGGGTTGTCCTCCGTCCTTGTTCATCTGGTCCTGCTTCCGACCTGGATGAGGTTTTATAGACTCTGGACACAGCCCACATGGATTTATTCCTGATTACAACTTGTACTCTAAAAATGTTCACAGCCAGATGAGGACTGTTCACCCCTCTGAACCTTGGTCCTCTCTAGGTTTCTTCCAAAATGTTCGTCCCTTTAGAGAGTTTTTTCTAGTTTTTTTTTTGCTCGTTGGGGTTTCAAAGTGGATGTTTTGTAAAAATGATGTAAAAGGGGCTTTATAAATAAGGTTGATTGTTTGATTGCACCCCCCCCCACCCCAATGGCTAGCTCGCCTGGCTTCCAAGATTTGCTCAAATAATGGCAGCGTTGTTTTCAATGTCAGGGTGGCTATTGCAATTGTTTCTGTATCTGAAGTTTGGTGATTTTAATGTAAGAAAACAGTAAATGAGTGGTTTATAGTAGTGTATCTGTAGTTTTTTAATTTCTCTTTTTATTTCTCTTTTAAAGTCTTGTCTTGTAAAGCACATTGAATTGCATCTATGTATGAATTGTGCTATATAAATAAACTTGATTTGATTGATTGATTGATACTTCCAACTTGATAAATGCCCCATGTCTCAAAACTATATTTTTCAGAATGGTTCCTATGTCTCTTTTATCGCTGTGCCCTGTATTACAGAAAAAACCCAGGTGGAAATACGTCTAGCTGCGTAATTACAGCCTGCTTCACTTGCATTGACACTTCTTTGGTCGTTGTGTTGTAAGACATCCGTTTCCATGTACTAACAAACACACCTGCCTAATAAGACAACTATGAAGCCAATTCACCATTCCTTTAAATGAGAGAACTATACACAAAATGTTTGGTTATTTATTTCTCTTTTTCTTATGGATGAACACACCCTCATATTAAATCTGACAGCCTGCGCCCTTCGTCGTGGTATCATTGAAAATGAGAAGTGTTAAAATGCAGAGTCAAAACAACAACCCTTTTGTCACTGTCTAAATACTTATAGACAGCATTATATCTGTGTGGAGTACATGTGCATTCATGTTATGTTTGAACAAGTTTGGTGGAGTGTGTGCCGAGCATGTATGGGTGTGTGTGGTTGGGTGTGTATGGGTTGCTCTAGTGGAATATGAATACGTCAGGATATGTCACTCTCGGAAGACCAAAGAAGCAATACAATTACCTAAAAGAATGTAAATAGTACTTGAATCCAGGTATGGGAATGTCATGTTTTTATGTAATATGTAATTGTATAGCTTGGGATCTATCTGGGTTTATGTTCTGCAGCAAAATGGAGGTGGAGGTACAATATCCGGATTTACCTTTACAGGCAAAGCTTGATAACAGAAATTATTTAGTAAGATTGGGAATCAACAGCCCTTAAATCTACTGCATGTGGGTCAACCTGAGATCAAAGTGGTTCATTTGGCTGCAGAAGACCCAGAAAAAGTAAATGGAGTCCATCTGAGATCCAACGGGGCACCACTGTTGTCAAGTATGGTGAAAAGCTTGGCATTATGTGAGGAACCCTCTCAGGGAGGTCAGGACGTGAGGAACCCTCTCAGGGAGGTCAAGACGTGAGGAACCCTCTCAGGGATGATGTGAGGAACCCTCTCAGGGAGGTCAGGACGTGAGGAACCCTCTCAGGGAGGTCAAGACGTGAGGAACCCTCTCAGGGATGATGTGAGGAACCCTCTCAGGGAGGTCAGGACGTGAGGAACCCTCTCAGGGAGGTCAAGACGTGAGGAA
>JACXGK010007539.1:5338-25060 GCA_016801125.1 Novumbra hubbsi
TGCTATCAAACACAGCTACAGTCACCACGTGCTATCAAACACAGCTACAGTCACCACGTGCTATCAAACACAGCTACAGTCACCACGTGCTATCAAACACAGCTACAGTCACCACGTGCTATCAAACACAGCTACAGTCACCACGTGCTATCAAACACAGCTACAGTCACCACGTGCTATCAAACACAGCTACAGTCACCACGTGCGCCACCAAATGAAAGTTTGTTGTTGTAACGTATATTTTTGTTCACCATAGGGACACTGTAGCTTTACTCTCACCAATACCAAAACTTTGTTCTCAAACTCCCCTCTCCAGGATGAAAACCCCGTCAAAATGCACCCTCGTCCCCTCGGAGGCGGGGGCAGACGGCGCGTGGCGGCAGCCTTGTGAAGTGGGGATCAGAGCGGGGACGGGGACTAGCGGAGGCTACACCCGCAGCACAGACACCAGGGGATCCCTCTCCTCGCATGAAAGCCAACACGGCAGCACAATGGCCGACGCCCCCCCCTTGCAGCAGGAGCGGTGCAGAGGGGGAGCAGGGTGCGTCGGGGGAGGAGCGGGAAGGGAGCCCTGATGAGGCATTTCTTCAGTGTCCTCCATAATCTGCGCTCGCAGGTTTATTATAAACCTCCCAAACGCCTCTGTAAATTAGGAGGAAAAGGGGACTGAGGAGAAACAGGGAGGATGAGGCCCGGTCTAGCGCCCTTTTATCTCCCTTGCACAGTCCCCGTGAAAAGCTTTATTTTATTTATAAACTTTGAACTATTTTCAGATAAAATGCCATTTTTTCGCTGTCATCCTTGATCTTCCATTCCATTCTCTCCTGAGCAGCCCTTTGAGGGAGCCGGCACCCTGGCGATCAGATAGCGCTATCACACCAGAGCAGCCGCTCCGCCGCCGCTCCGCCGCCGCTCCGCCGCCGCTCCTATCGGACGCCTGCACACGCCGGCCGCACCGCCAAAATTAATTCCCTTTTCTCCGGCAGCCACTGCACCAACTAGAAAGGGCTCGGCAACACATTCCACTATCTGCACTCTCAGGCTTAAAACACACAGACACACACATACACACACACAGCGCAGAAAAATTAAATAAATGGACAAATCAAAGAGGACAATTAATAAAGTTGACTGCCACAGCTAGGACAGACAACTCTCATTCAACCCCCGGAAGAACTAGCCCATAGAAACAGTCCACCGAGAGTTAAGAGACCCTTGCATTGTCTCACATTTATTTATCTTCTTCTCTGCTTTCTGTAAACATCTCACTCCGTAATATACATGCACGCTTCTATCTCCTCTCTGTAAATGTCTTTACACTTTTCGCGTATGTTCACCGTTTCCCTGTGTGGTTCTTGGCTAAACCTTAGTGGTAGTTATCTCTCACCTGTCCGGTGCAGAGATTGTGACAGCAGCAGCGTCGGTGTTGGGGGGGGGGAGTGGTCACAGCCCCCCTCCCCCAGTCACAGAGGGAATGTTGATGTGAGCCAGGATCCCCACTCCTCCCTAATTCCAACACACTGCCAAAAAAAACGTTTGCCCGCTACATTGACAACTAAGAGTTGTCGGGCACTTCTTTCTTTGTTGAGCTGGTTTTGGACATGAGACAAAACCCCAATTAACCACCTAGGCTACTCTGACCGACCAGTGCTTTGATTCTTAACAGTGTCTGAGCTCCACCAACGAGGATGACTGTAAGCTTCTAAACTATCCGAGACAATTTCGATTGCCGACTAACAAACCTCCTAACAGAAGTGTTCTGGGGCGTCGCTCTTCAACATCGGCAGCATTCTGCATTGTGAGGGGTTTTGTTGCCGATCGACAGAGAGATTTCAGAGTGGCGCAAAGCAACGGAGAGGGAAATCATCCGTTTGGCCCTCCTCCCCAACAGCACAGGGATACAACCAGACCCGCACAACTAAGCAGCTTTGTCAACGACTCACAGAGGAGCTGGTGCCGTGTTTTCCAGCCCCATCCACAGAATAAAGCCACAGATGGTCTTCAGCCTAACAGTGGGGCCTCCTTCACAATGGTCTGCTCTCTGAGCCGTTTTATCTGGAGCCATTTCTCTGGCTAACCTGCCAACAGGAACTACAGGCACACGTGGGCAACCGCGGTTGAGCTGGCACCGACCCACCACAGCCACATACAACACTGTGGCGCTGGCGGCTTCTCCAGAACCGAGCCAGAGCACTGAATCCTTCTCACTTCGTCTCCCTCGCTCTCTCTCTCCTTCTCTTTCACCGACCAATCCTTCACTCCTCTTTTACCCCCCCCCCCGTCCTTTATCCTGTGCGCCTGGCATATTCAGATACAGAAGCCCTCATTACAGCTCAATCCGACCTCAGCAAACACACAAACAGATTAGCCGCTTAAGACGCTCCCAATCCCCCTCTCCCTCGCCACTCTGCCGCGCTATCAGGCCACAGCACACCCCTCAGATGGGAGCCGGGGGCCGGGCTTACTTCAGCCTACAGACTGCTTCCTCCGCTCACTCCTCCAGGAATCCCTCTGCGCCCCAGCCCCGTGTCACAGCTGCCCCTGATACAATTAAAAGTCATTTGCAGAACGCACAGGCTTAGTGGATCGGGGGGTGGGGGGGGGGTCTTCCTCACCGGCTCACAGAGGAGTAGGTGGGGTGTGTGTGTGTGGGGGGGGGGTTAAGGAGATGAACCTTGCCACCTGAAACATTCTTGGGAGAATGCCCTCATTGCACACATACGTGCAGCTCAGCAGCACAAAAAGGCGCCTTCGCTTTTTGTCCCTTTGGTTTTCCAGCTGAGCTTTCGAGCGCTGAGCTGCGGCGGCACTTAAGGGAAGTTGAGTTGCGACGTAATTACAGGCATCGACACGCAATCCGAACAAACGACTTCAATTATAAGACAGAGAAGATTAGTGAATTGACCATGTGTAATCACTTCTCCGTGAGGTACCTGGTCACAGGGAGGAGGCAACACAGTGTGTCACTCTGCTGTGTGGAAACACCAGGAGATGTTTCAGAGAAAACACCAAAGACATGCTGTCTCTCGAACACCTGGAAACCGGAGATGGTAACTGCTCCAGACAGTTAGGACAAAGGGAGTGAGAGAATGAAAGAGAAACAGAAAAAAATATATATTCTCACAGTGCCTGCTGGGATATGTCCGGGCCACCAAGCAATGGCAGGTTCCCTCATCCCCCCCTCAAACGTAGTTTCTTTCCCGCAGAGGAAGGGGCCGTTACTTCCACCTCAGGGGACAGAAAACACACCGCTCAGACACTAAGTACCACGATAAAGAGATTACTAAAACAACTTACTTCATCCACGACTAAGAGGGCCCCAAACAAAGGTAACACCCACACAGAAAACTCCAGAACATGGAACAGGACACACTTCCATCCATACATGCATGTGGACACCAAGCGGAAAGCCAGCAGCGTGGAAATGCATTTGTCAGTATTACGGGATGAGTGGAGAGTCATTACGCGCGGCTTTTACTTTGCTTGGGCCCGGACATCACCGCAGCGCCGTTGTCTGAGGTGAAGAACACAAAAGTGTCCTCGGCGATGCCCAGTCCACGCAGCGAGGTTAGGATCTGTCCCACGCTATCATCCAGCTCCATCACTGCATCACCGTACCTGTAGGACACGGCACTGCCAGTCAAACTAGACCACATCCGGCACTGGAGATGTCTAATTACAACCCAGGGTGTTCACCAGGCAGACAGGTGTGGGCATTAGATAAACCCATCAGCCAAGCTCTACATTTACATGTCTCACATTGGGGACAATATTACATTATCCCAGAAAACATGGGGGTAAAATAACATTCGGTATTTTAGCTCGAAAAAGTGACAAAAAGCCTGTTGGGAAAGAGGAGAAGTATTCCATCTCAGTGTGAGCCACCTATCCCAGACACCTGGCTAATACTCTCAGCTCTGATCCATTTCTCTGTCAACAAAAATCTCATTTGGCATTCTGAAGAAATGTCTGCTTAGTGAGGCCTGAGTATTCACAGAGACTGAGAGGAATACTAAGTGACCTGAGCCTAGACAAGCAACGCATCCCTGTCCATCACCACATCCACAGGGGCATCCAAGGGTGCAAAATATCCCAATTGAATCTGCAAATATCCATAGAACTGGATATTTCCCCACTGCTACTCTACTTGTATTTAGAATATGTTATATTGTCACTGCCCCTTTTCTACACTCTTTGGAGTTGCTGTTAGTTTACATTGTAATATATATATTTTACATAATCCTACTGCGTAGATGTCTTGTGCCATATCATAACAATTTCACAGCCCAGAACTACACTATATTATTTTGTACATTTGACCATAAAAAAAGACTTAATTTGGAATGTGCATGTTGATCCTGTCATTCTGTTTTCTTTTTCCATGGTGGCGTCTAATTCAGCTTACATTTCCAGGTGTGAGATGGATCACCTAGCAGTGTACCCAGTGGCACATGCTGATGTAATGACTTTGCCCTCCCAGTAAGGATGCTGCTGGCACTGCTCATCCACTTCAAAAACTCACAAACCCGCTAAATCAATGGCTCAAAACCTAAAGATCCAAGCAGAGCTTTAAGACAACGAGTCAGTTCGCAAAACCTTGTATGAAAAACAGTAATACGGTACCGGGGCTAAACAATATCAGGAATGGTATCAGCAATATGGAATGATTAGGCCCTCTAACGACCAGATCAACTAGGCCGGTATTGATACAGATTTATGACAAATCTGGGATCTGAACCATCCACTCTGTGAGGAAGTCACTCTCCCTGTTCTGTCAGCAACACTTCCTGTTGGGGTGGCTGATTGTTGCTTTCTAGATGAGTACATCGTTATCATTTTACTAGCGTAGCATCAACTGTTGTGTTCCTACCTGCCCCTCTGACTCCTCCCAAGGAAACGCTTTGAAGCGTAAACCGGAGCGTGTGTGGCATCTGCTGCCCAGTACAGGAAAAATGGCCGCCGAGCCTTAGCTTGATGAAATATGAAATCAAGGCCTTCCTTTGGGGTGGGACAAACTAGATTATATTCTGTGTTCAGTACGCTTCCAAGAGAGTAACTACAAAACAGACAAAGAACAGAAGTGTTTGTCATAATGAACCGGGGCTGGCTAGTCATTTACCTTCAAGTAGATTTGTGTCAGGTTCGATTCTCCGGTTTTCTTATCGATCATAAACTCCTCATAGTATCTGGGGGGGAGAAAACAGCCAGTCAGTTTCTATGTAATCTACATCATTACAACAGCAGTTAGTTAGAAATATCACGACACAGAATCACAATTTCAGACTATTATTCCCAAAACCTCGCAGCAGCAGCAGAATCGAGAAGCATGTCCTCCCAGGCTGTGATTAGAGGGGAGTTTAGAGAAGCAGCTTTGAGGAGTCTCTGAAGAGCCAGGGAAACTGTTATGAGGTGGCACTGAAGCGTGGAGCGGGAGAGGCAACAGCGTCCGCCGTCTCTCTCATGCTCGGGCTGTTCCAGGTGTCCTCACACACCGCCAACGCAACCCGCTGCCTCCTGGGTGTAGGCGCGTGCGTCCGTCCAGACTCAGGTACGCCGGGCTGATTAAACCCACGGCTAAGCGCAAAAAGCGCCCGCCTGCTAGCGCCAATGACCCTGAATACACATATGGCTGTTTTGGGGAAAACAAATGGGCGGAAAATGGAATACACAAGTGCAGCTGGTACATACAAGAGGAGGGGGCGTAAAAAGCTCTCAACGGATCCAGAGGAGCAGCCAGACGAGGCTAACGCTAAGACAGTCGAGGAGAGAGGAGATTTCCGCGCATTCTGTTCCGTGTGTGTTCTGGAGTCAGCGTGGGACTGTATGCGTGCGGCGTTTGTTTAAGCGGGGCATACCTTCCCACCATCTGAGAGTTGTTGTAGACCGGGATATTAGGCCTGTCGCTGCTGTTGTAGGGGCCAAAGTGGCAGTTTGGAGCACCAAGCCATTCATCAAAGCCATGCTCCAGAGGAAGGTGGGGAGGTCTGTGACCAAGGTGCCTTAGGCCAGGCGGAATAACGGAGAGGAAGAAACACAGATTAGATAGTCATCATCATTACGACCGCTTTAAAAACCACTCTGGCAGATGAACGGGGCCCACCACTTGCCGACGATCTTGTTGATGTAACCCTTCTTCTTCAACACCTGGGGTAACAGAATCTCCTCCTTCGAGATTCCGCCCACAATCTCCTGAGGTGTGTAGGCTGGGAAGATCAGGGGCAATGTGAGTTAGTGTCCCAGAGCAGCAAGGAAGGTAGAACTCAAGAGCGTGTGGGCTTACCGTTCCTGGCATGGGCATTGGTGGTATAGAACCCATTCCTTACGGGTAAACGTCCGGTCAGAAGAGACGCTCTGGCTGAGGAGTAATGGGATGAGAGATCTTAACATCAGGATTTGATAAACTATGTAAATAATCAGTTGAATCTGTACGTAATATTGGAGAGGTGGCATATCCTTTAAGTTCTAAAGTATTTGACTCGTCAAATTACACAGATTAAACAAAAGCAAACACCAAAATGTAAACAGACAAATACATGAATTAAGATTTGCATTTGTGTTTCACCTTATGGTATTTCATGTATAAATAAATACAAATTAAATAATATTTAAGTATATGGCACCCTGCATATTGTGATAAGGGCAGGTACCATTTCATTATTTGAATACATTTCTATTTAATGGTGAGACTGCATCTCCTAACATAACCCTGCAATGGTACGTGATTTAATCAGCTTGCAGTGTAAATAAAAAAAAAAAAGACAGGTATCATACTTGACACACACAGATATACTGTGTAAATATAATATAGGATTCATTATTAAGTTCTGCTTAAATATTAATTACATAAAAAGAAAAGATCTCTTTTGCATAAAAAGTTTATTCAAATTTCCAAATGAGGTAACATTAGCATATTTCAATAGTGTATTATCCCTATTAGTATAATTAGTCATCTCCCCTTTATCACCCAGGCACACACAGCGTAAGGTTCTGATTTATGCATCACTTTGTTTGAAAAGCCTTTTGAAGGATTCTTAGCAGTACCTTGTGCAAACCTCACACACACGCACCAACGCTTAATCACAGTGCTGTTACCATCATTGACACTATTGGTCACCAACCACAATCGCAAATGTTTGGATCGTCATCTCTGATATGAAGTAGCCAGACTATGAACCCCTTCTGTCACTATGATCAGTAATGTTTTTTCCGGAGGACTTGAGATGTCAATCCAATCTGATATGTAGCTGCAGCACTCACATGGGGAACAGAGGGGGTTGGCTGTGTAAAAGTTGGGAAACAGCATGCCCTGAGCAGCCATGGAGTCAAGGTTTGGGGTCTCCTTGGAGGGCTGGCCAAAAATCCCCAAATCTCCCCAGCCCATCTGATAGGAACAAGCTCTAATGTCATATACTATATAAGCAGACTTAAAAACAGAACACATTATCCCAAATAGAATCACAGATGGGTTATCCAATACAGAAATCCTAAATGCATACACTTACAAATAGGTGACAAAATTGGTTGGATAAATACTATGACCAACTGTTATACAAATCGAAAATACCAATAATATTCACAGATATTTTACTGTTCTTCATACTGTATGTAATTTGTCCCGTTTGCGTATAATAAGAGACAATTTCAAACCATGCAAGTGACTTGCAGTGAACTAACCTACTGTATTGCAAGACAGAAATATACGTTTCCTTTCTACATAAGTTGCCTTACTCTCTAAAAACTTGACAGACATTAAAAAAAATCTTACGTCATCCATAAGCATAATGACAATGTTCGGGGTTGACGTGTCCGGTGGAGTTTGTGCCCCCAGACCACATAATAAACTACTAAACAATGTAAAAGTTTGAATGAGACAAACATCCATTGCACATAGCAGACGAGGAAGTGTCACATGATAAGACATTCAGGAAGTGCATGAAGATTTCTCATGTTTGCTTTCACGCACGTATTCAGCGCTGCACTTGCGCATATTTAAGACGCGAATCTGACTTTACTGGCTGATGTATACACAATTAAAAAATTAATTCTTAAATATTGACACTTCCATAATTTTATCCATGCATTCACAATTAATAAGCAATCAAAGAAACTCATTCAAAAAAGGTGCCTTTAAAAAAGTATGATTTTGTCACGCAGTCACATGATACGTCTTTGGAAACAAAATTCAAGATGGCGGTGTGTATTGCTGTCATCGCTAAAGAGGTAAAGTGGTTATTGGACGCTATTTAATACTTTTCAGATCAAGCTTTTAAAACATGTTATTTGAAGTTCTGCAATAACATTGTTTGTTTCATTTTTGTTATATTTAGACTAACAAAATATCGAACAGCTAATAATATAGCTTGTTCAACATAGAGGCTAAAGATGCTGGCTAGCTAAACAATTGAGTAAAATAAATGCAGTATGATTTCTATGAATAACCATTAATTTCATTTAATGTGTAACGCATTTGATAACAATATGTAGCATATAGGTAAATTAGACCAAAGGTAAAATGTGCAAATCAGTACTGTTCCTAAAAGCAAGCAAGTAGGTAGCTTGACCTAGCCTTGACACTAGCTCCGAAATATCGAATAGCACTGTTTTTGTGTGTACTACATACTATACAAATATTGTTGCACTAATTTTGACAATGTATGTTCCTCAATTAGAATTATCCTTTGTACATCCGAAGTGTACCCACACAAAATGAGCTGAAATTCCATTATACAGTCCATACATCGCTAGATGTGGTAGAAGAGAAGATCTCTGCAGTGGGAAAAGCTATGGCCGACCAGAGAGAGTTGTATCTTGGTCTACTGTACCCAACTGAAGACTACAAAGTGTATCCATCACAAATATAGATATTACACTCCCATCTGCATCATGCTTTGTTTTTACCATGTTTTAAGATGTGATGATCTATCTCCTTTACTGGAATCACAGATATGGCTATGTGACAAACTCCAAGGTGAAGTTTGTTATTGTTGTGGACTCGTCCAACGTGTCTCTACGAGACAATGAGATAAGAAGTGTAAGTTTACTCCTGACTGCATGATTAGGGTATTTTATTTACCCTTCAGTTAAAAAGACAGTTAAGAGCAAGTATTTTGTCTGAATGGCAAGTTTATTTTAGCTACTTGACAGATGACATTTCTATTTCCCCCCCAAGATGTTCAGAAAGCTACACAATTCATTTACTGACGTAATGTGCAACCCATTCTACAATCCAGGTGACACCATTCAGTCCAAGTGAGTTGATGTTGCCTTGTGTGGCTTTGGTATATTGTGTGTTTCAAAGTATCTGTTTTGTTTGATTTTTTTTTTTTTTCTTTCTCCAGGGCCTTTGACAGCATGGTTTCTGCAATGATGGTACAAGCTAGCTGATATCCTCATCCTGAACATCTGTACATAATTTCCTGAAACTTTTTACATTGCCTCTGTGGCTATAGATCCAACTTTCGCCCCAGGATCTTTAAGCCATCCTTAGACTAAAACAGCCAGAGTTCTTTCAGAATATTGTATAGACATAATCATATAGTATACTCAAACAAAAAACAAATTATATCAATGTACTGTACATAAGCCTAACACAACCAAACAATTGCATTGTATACCGCACAGCAAAACCATTTTAAATTCAAATTTTACTGCGATAACATCCATGCACCTTCATACAGCATAGTAGCCTAAGTATTTTATGTAAATAATTTCCGAGTCATGGAGATATGCATTTTGGTCTTCAGTTGTTTCAAGGTTGTTTTGAATTAATTTTTTTTTTTTCCAGTAACTATATTATGCCTACTGTTGGAAGCTCTATATAATGGTGAAATAAACAATTGTGTCCATCAGAACCATGAGCATTTGCATTTTTCTAAAGTACAGTGTCAAGTGTAATTATTTATTGATTTTTAAAGCAAAGATGTTTGACAAATTATATACAGCGATACCAACATTGCTTCAAGTACATAGCAACAGAAACTCACAATCACTCAAACTGCCACTTGCATGTGAACATCAACCGAAGACATACAAAGCCAATCGCACCCAAATTGAATAATTTGTGTTTGGTGATCTACATCTATGCCTATTTACAAGCTTAATAAAACACCAACATAATGAATGACCAGGTCCAAACATTGCAAGTGTCTGACATGGAAATCTGTTGAGCATCCAATTTGTTCTTGGAGTAAATAGTGTCACAGAAACTAAAGTGCTCAAGACAGAAATAAACCCTCCACCATAGGCACCTTATCTTTTAAGAAGTGTCAACCAAAGTCTGGCCTTTTCCCCTACAACAAGACAAAAATGTCCATCGCAAAGTCTGGCTTGCTGGGTTAAGGTGCAACATAATTCTTTTTGTTAACAAAAGTTTACATAATTAAACAACAAGGTTGAAACCTGTGCTTCCGTCTTGATTTCTGCCCTTTGACATGCACAGAAAAGAACTAGCAGACAGGACAGTCGACAGCAAATGCGAGCCAGTCATGGTTTCCTGAATTCCTCCTATTCGGACCGCCCCCCCGAACCCCTGCATCCGGACGGGTCTCAGTAGTGCTGCTGCGGGTGCATGTGTGCACTGTGTCCTGGCCCCGAGGTGTCAGTGGGCGGGGTTATGAGGAGGAGACACGGGTGCCGTTTGGGGCCCTGCTCAGGGTGCTCAGGGACTCCCCAGTGTCTCTTCCCGGCTGGGGGGCCATACGGGTGCGTTGGGACTGACCTGGCCGGGCCGGTGTTGTAGCGGAACCGGCCTTGTTGATATCCGTTGTTGTATCGGGGCGGTCGGAAGCCACGTCCCCTGGACCGACCGCCCCTGTGAATTCCTCTGTCTGTGGTGCTGATTCCTGGCATGTTGGTCCTTTTAGGCAAAACCTGCAATGTGAAGGTCACTGAAATGAGCTACTAGAAGACCAGGGAAAAGCATTAACAGATGCATATGGCTGAATTTGTCAATGTGGACATTTCGTTGTAGTGTTTGCGTTCATGTATCCCCATGTTGACTCACCTTTATAACTCTCCCTCTGAATACAGTCTCATCCAGGCTCATAGCAGTCTGAACCGAGTCCCGGTCATGGAACTCAATATATGCAAAACTGTCAGTTGGACAGAAGAAAAATAATGTTTTAACGTTCACAATACTTTCCTGTTTTCAGGAATGTAAAATATGTTTTGAAAATGTGAAGTTCCACATGGGATTGATAGTTAACCTCACCCCTTTGGATGGCCAGAGAATTTATCACAGAGAATGGTCACTCTGTTGACGGGGCCACAGCCATTGAAATGGATCTCTAGCTCATCTGCCGTGGCTCCATACTCCACCTGTAGTCATTTCCAGACAATATCACGCCATGAATCCTTGCATGACCACAATTATTCACTTAGTGGAGACTGGATGAAATGTACATTGAGAATAATCAAATGAACCTTACATTCCCCACATAGACTGATCTGTTGTCAGCATCTATCCTTTCCTCATGAGTCATCGTGTAGAACATTCCTGCTGTTTGGAGAAGAAGAGAACACTAGAGCAAATTACACATGACAAAGACAAACCACAAAACTAAATGCAACACCTAGAGTGACTTAGGCCTAGTTTGGCATTTTCTCAAGAGGTCTTTGAAAGACACTGAAGAGAGAAAGCCCTGAGATGGAAGCAGGCCTTGGGCAATGAAGGGACCCTTCTGGAAGGCTGCGGCTCACTTCTCGTCTCATTGGCCAGTGATGAGGCTCACGTGAGCCACAGCGTTGTGATCGGGCGGCGCAAGCCCAGCAGATGGGCTCAGGTGTGGGGCAGCTGGCTAGGCTGAACAGGAGCTCACCTGCCTGGGGGCTACAGAGAATCTGTCTCTCTGCTGCCTCATACTGGACCTCTCTCAGCCGCTCCTCCTCCTCTTCCATTTCTTGCACTCTAGCCTTGATGGCTTCAAGCTCCTATATGGAAAGATAAATGACAGAACATATGCAGTCTTACAGAGGTGCTGAGGGTTCATCCATTGGTATAAGAAAAAAATGCATCCAGATCAAACATTGATAGTGTAGCGTTTAATCAAGGTTTTTGACACTGTATTGGACGCAGGCCCACATATGCCAGGCTTGGTGGCCTATATGAACAGTTACTAGAGGTTGTGTTTGAGGATGCAATTATATCGTAGTTCAGAACCACACATGCATGCTGCCACATTACGCAGGCGCCGAGACGCGCCTCGGTGGATGGATGTTAGGGAAGAAAACGCAGATATGGACACGAAACGATCATTTGAAACGAATAACGTAGGAGCATATTCTCTACAGTAATAACAGTAGCCTTCCTGAAATATCCCCAAGCATTACGTTATTCATTTATAACTACTTTCGAATTAACAGACAAATCAAACAGTACGCTAGCCTGTAAATTGTATCACGCAAGGCCCAATATAAATATCGCATGTTTTCTTACATACCGGGTCCTCCATGTAGTGATCTCCAGCCAGCTCGCCTTCTATGTACATATCTTGCTTTTGCTCCGCCATATTCAGTGCTCAGCCGCAGACACCAAACCCATGCCCGCGGACGCCACCTCAATCCCCGCGACGTCGCTCTCTCTCAATCTAGGCACATCGGTGTAGCAGACTCTAATGCAATCGATGATTGCAATATCCTTTTTATACTAGTTCGCGTTGAGTAAGTATAATAAACGCAAACATATAATAATAATTTCTGTTCGCGCGAACGGCGTTAACACACGCACCTTGTCAATAGGGGTTTCTTACCTGTCTGTCAAATATGACGACGAAGGATGTCAATCACTTGTCACCTGTGTACGAGTGCATCACATGGTTGTGGGCTCGCCCTATCATTAGTTGGTTGGATATTTTATTCAATTTTTTTCCTGTAAGTTGTAATTTTAATGTAAAAAAATGTCAACCGATACTTCTAATGTGATCTATAGTGACTATTATTATTATAGAGTTAGGGCAGGATAATGTGCTGTCTGCTCTTACCCGTTATGAATTATCCCTCAGTGGCTGTATGAAATATACTAAAAATTACAATTGAGAGCTGATGCTCGGTGGGATCTTTGTTTTGATTTTGATGTCGAAAGTTGGCCTATAGTATTCAGTGGTCATAATAATGATATATGTCTGTGTTGTTGGGACATCTACAAGTCTATGTTGTTGGGACATCTGCAAGTCTATGTTGTTGGGACATCTTCAAGTCTGTGTTGTAGGGACATCTGCAAGTCTGTGTTGTTGGGACATCTACAAGTCTGTGTTGTTGGGACATCTGCAAGTCTGTGTTGTTGGGACATCTTCAAGTCTGTGTTGTAGGGACATCTGCAAGTCTGTGTTGTTGGGACATCTACAAGTCTGTGTTGTTGGGACATCTGCAAGTCTGTGTTGTTGGGACATCTTCAAGTCTGTGTTGTAGGGACATCTGCAAGTCTGTGTTGTTGGGACATCTACAAGTATGTGTTGTTGGGACATCTGCAAGTCCTCTTTTAGTCAAATGTGCAACACAATTTCATTATGGATTGAGAGGGTTTAAGAGAGTGTGGAAACGTGAGAATGATTGATATTTCATGTCCTTTTTAATTACACAGTTACATAGCTTAACACAGACAATAACCTGAATTAGAATGTTTACAGCTTCACACGTCCAACATAGCGCACAGTTAAAGAAGGGGGATAGCAAAAGGGGAGGGTAGCATGCAAGAAATAAATAAAAAACAGAATTAAATTCTTCTGGCACAGTTCACTTCATCTAAAGAATGGTAACAGGACCCTTAAAGAGAAAAAGAACAACATGTCCTTTGAAGCGCCAACCTTTCCTACAGAAACAATTTTTTTTTCTGTAATAATGTATTGCACAATACAGTAATGCTTCCCTACACATAATAACCAAGCCTTTGTCTCAAAGTAATAATGTAAAAACACACACACACCAATGCCAACCATGACTTTGGGGACACTAAGTGCTGTATCCACTTCTGCCACCTCAGCTTCATATCAGTGCGGTTCCATGGGGCAATCAATCACTGAATCAGATGAGCCATGAAACTCCATTGGTAGATTGGGGGTAAATGTTTCGGAAAGGCTGAGGCCAACATGCTATTATTTGCCTTTGAAAACACCGAATTTGCCCTCTTCATGTTTGCCGTATTACAAACCTAAGAAGATAAGAAAGTCCATCTGTGTGGATAAAAGACAGTCTTTGCCTAGAAGGAGAACTCTGGGGTTTGTGGATCTTACATCAGAGACAGAAACAATCCTCATGCTTATATTACCCCATGTTGACCCATGTCTTCACAGGGCATGGATGAAATAGAAGACTGCACACACAGTGAATCTCCACCCTCATTCCATGTCCAGAATCTGAACCCTTTTCTGGGAGCGTGTACCAGAAACCTGGTTGACCTTCTCACGTTACGCTTTCTCACACAGAACAGGTACTCCGCATGATAACCCCACTTCAGCCGTTGTTCAGAGTCTGTCTACATGTTCATGTCCTGTAGTGTCAACCCTTGCAAAGCCCTGCCCAGAGAACAAGTGCCTGAATCCTGGGCTAAAGAAAGGACACAAACAATGAGGGATGGCGTGACAGATGTTGCAAACACTTGTTTTTGGTTGAATTTTGGTCAGTAAAAATATATTTTATAACCGCCTCGTGTTGTGATAAATGGATGAGTTGTTGTGTTTCGGGGGTTGTGTAGCAGACAAGCAAAGCACACAGAGAGCATTGGAGGATGTGTATTGTGATGTCCTGGAGAATCTGTTCGATCTGCCTTTCCCTTTCAGTGCCAAGAGGTCACACTGCTTCTGTCATTACTCTGCCTGGGATGTTTATTAAAGCTCTGAAAGTTCAAGTAGTTTGTACAGAAAAATGGTGAAATGAGAAGAACTAGCACATACACACAGTCACACGCACGCCCATACACACACACACACATACACACCTTGCTTCTATTCTGTCAGTTAGCAAGGCTTTATGTAAGAACACTCAAAGCAATTATTACGCATTCTGGAGGAGATGTTGCTGTAGTCTTACCTGAGGCATTAGATATGTAGAAACAAGCGCTTTGATTGCTTGAATTAATAATCTACAAATCTCAACCTTTACAGATGCATTGGTTGTTTGTTTTGTCTTGTGCTATGAAGATGGTTCATTTCAGACACTTTGGTTAACAGGTTTAGTTGGCCTCAAGCCTCTTTTCAGTTCTTACTTCACACAATTTCAAAATCTACAGCCATGCAGAAATACTTTGGTCTGTGCTTTTATTTGTTTTGGACTACAAATGGCATGTCATGGATTTACGTTCAGCTTGGGTACGAAGGAATTACTGCACATTGGAACATCGGACAGTGAAAAGTTTGTGAAAAATATTGAAAACAGCAAAGTAATCTTAGGGTGGCGCGTTGGCGAATCATTTTTGAATGACAGCGGTATGTTGTGAATGAAAGTAACCAGTGATAATATTTTGCTCTGCTGCTTGTGTGGATTTGCATGTCTGCTTGTAGCCCTGCTTCCAAAGCCCAGTGGCCTCTCCCAGTCGTGTGCTGTAGCTTGAGCCTAACAGGAGGTAGCTGTTGAAGTGGTGAGTGGGGTGGGTGACGGGGGTAACTCTAGTGGGTGTTAGAGGAAGAAGAGGAGCAGAGGACTGACGAGGGTTAGTAACACCGAGAGGCTGAAGTCAACACACAGCTAACACACAGTTCAGGACACAGAATGCAGGGTACCTCGCAGCTTATCACATTTCAAAGTTGTATATATTACTTTTTTTAAACAGACATAATAGGAAAATAGATCATGTACATATGTGATAAATTAAACACACTGTCAATGTTAATAGACATCTACTGGTGTCTGTCTCAGTATGCCACTCTAGGGTTTAGATTTGAAAGAGCCTGGCAGACCACACTTGTAACAGTGAAAAATAAAAAAAGCTCTTTCAAGTTTGGTCCTTTTTAGAGGTATGTGACCCAATGGTTAGGGGTTATTATCTAATTAACTTGAAATTGGTAGGTAGAGTCTATTTAATGGTATGAAAGCCCTATTACCTAGATTTTTTTACTTAGTAGAGGTCATCAGGACATTACTGTAGCACCTGGGCAGAAGATTGGTTGTAAACGTAACATGTTTCAAGAAGGCATTCCATATTGGCCTGTAACAGCAAAGACTTTGTGCCAACTCTCCCAAATTTTGAGTACCCTAGCCTCACTAGGATACCAACCTCTTCATAAGGAAAATTGACTGAGACGGCATCTTCTGAAACTACTTCATGGATGGAATAAGAAGAGTTAACCAATAAAAAGACAGGGAAATGGCATGGTCCGGTAGGGCAAGAGATTTTTCAGACACGTGTGCAGGCTTGTCGATTGGTTTAGGGAGCCGTCCACAGGGTTTTAGTGTGAAAGGTGGACCTCTGCAGTGGCACTTCAGCCCAACGGATGGCAATGTTTCACACAAATTCAAATGACCACTCTGGACCCAGCCTTTGGGTTTTACAGTATCCGGTGTGAGAGTGACTCAGCCTCACACTAGGACACTTTTAGAATCAATGTGTGATAAGGAGCTCTTTCTCTTTAAAACCGTCTTGGGCCTGAACTGAAGGTGGTGAGGTCTTTCATATCCCTGCTGAACACGTAGCTGGGTTCTCTTGAAGGGAGTCAGTCAGCAGGCCAACATATCAACCATAAATGGAACCATGAGACCTGTAACTCCACTATCACTGCCAACATCCATCCTCATCTCTCTGAGATTACACACTCGACAGACGGCTAATCTGGTAGAAGAATTTATGAGTAATGACAATTCCTTTGATTGAAAAATGAAAGTGGAAAGAAATCATATTCTGGACATTGTACTTTAAAGGTTTCTGTTATTTGGCAAACACATTTTTGGACCTCTTTAAATACTATGTACATTCACATTAAGTTACTGATGTTATTTTAAATATATTTCTATGTATCTATATTATATGACACCCTATGGGCCGTTGCTGAGGTTCCATTCAGTAGCTGAATTCTCTTCATATTGCACCTCCGTCCTCTCACTGTCTTACAATGCGAGCAATATAACATTTTCTACAAGAGGATTTTCTTTTCATTGATATAGATACAACAAATTGAACAGTAAGTACAACACGGGGCTTCCTCTCCTGTAGTCCTGGTGCCTGCTTCAATGTTCAGCCCAAACACAAGAAGAAGAAACAAAAAACACTCTTTTTCTGTAAAGAAACAAGGGCGGCACAGGTGGATCCCGGAGACAGAGACATATCAAGAAACAAAACAGAGGAACATCTACAAGCAGGCTTGATCCCTTTCTAGATATCTGCTCAGAGGTCGTGTCCAAATGGGGGCGGGGTTGGTGACTGAGAGGCCAGGGGGTTTCTGAGGGAGGAAAACACGGGGGGGTGGGCGGAGGTAGAAAGAGAGAAGTGAACCCAGTCGACACCGCTTATGGGCCCCGTGGGTCTGTTTGTCATGCTTTGGAAAAGGAGGAGGGTGGATGAAAAGGTACGACAAAACCGAAACGTCTCCTCTTCTTAGAGCTAAAAAGCACAATTACTAACAGAAAGTCTTATCCGTACTGTACAACGCTCGCTTGGACAGGGTTTTCAGTTCTTTTGAGGTTCTTTTTGGCAGTTCCAATGCCGTTCATCTTCTTCTTCTTGAGGCCGAGTCGCTGCCTCTCTGTCCAGTCCTGTGGCCATTCATGCGCACGCCGTATCAGCGCAGTGCCGGCGTCTTTCCTCTCCGTCGTCTTCGCAGCAGTCGTTTCAGATGTCCACTCGGGACTCCTCTCCGCCATCGCTGTGGACCCACTGTGGGTCTGAAAGAGGCCAGCTACAGTTCTGGGTGAGCGGTGCTGGCTCTCATCAGCCCGTATCGACCTGGGCTGGCGTCTCTGCTGAGGCGGTGAAGTTGCTCGCGTTTGGTTACAAGATGAGTGCTTCTTCCTTGTCTCTTAGTAACTTTGGCAGTGTAATAAAAAGGTTTGGATCGCGTTGTTTTTTTTTTTTTCTTCTTTGAATTCATTTGGGTTTACATCGGAGCGGTGAGTCCCACTGTCAACATTTGGATTCACATCGGAGAGGTGAGTCTGGTGCAGGTTTTCTTGGCTCGCTAGCAAGGTAGTTAACAGGTTTAGTTGTCTCACTATTATTATTAGTATTTATTTAGAATATTTGTACTTTCTTTGTCTTCTTAAAGCCAAAAAATGAAACGTCAGATAAATAATTAGCCGTATTGTGGAAGAGTTTCTGAGGAACACGTCGCACCATTAGTGTATCATATCGCCTCTCCTCCTTCAACAGGGGGGCATCCCGACTGGTGTCTGAATTGTTGGATCGGGGACCTCCATCAGAACAAGTCCGGACCGAGAAGCCTGTTCTACAGACACAGGTCAGAGGTCAGGGCTGTTGGTGCACATGCTAAAGTGTAAGCATTCACCCACTAATGCTGTGTTAAAGGGAAAACCTCTCCACGTGCTATATGTAGATATGTCCTCTTTGCGGTGGCTGTACCCCGATACGTGTGGTACCCCAACGGGTCTCATGCAATGCAAGCCCCCTAAATACACAGCATTGACTGGTCCGATGATAATGAGGCTACATTCTGGCATATAACAAAGCTCATCTTCACTCGACATTATCCGAGTTTCAATATCAACCCCGGTGCTTTTTTTGTACTAGGAGATGGTACCAAAAAGTTCTACTTCTGCGCCAGTTTCAATCGAGCATTGAGTAAAGTAAGCCCTGTCCATGCTAAACACTAGTGTGGGCCCCTTAACAAGTTTTTGAGTTTGACAGCGAGCAAGTCTGTGTGGCCAGAGTGTCGGTCAGAAAGGTCTTTTTGGGGGGTTCAGAAGTTGACGAAACGAGGCCTTTCAGGTAGCTAAGTAGTGGACTGCGGAGTTCACGGTGGGAGCACTGCGAGTGCAGTTCGGATGAAGCAGGGGGGCGCAGTGCAGTCAATGGAGATTCCTCAAACGGTCTGGGACGCAGGGTGGCTGAACTGTAGCGTCAGTGGGAGTGACTGGGCGTGGCCGGGGCGCGGGGGAGTCAGCGGGAGGTAGCGTCCAACAGTGCCGGGGTGGCCGGGGTGGTGGATCGCGAGGCACCGCTAGAGCTGGAGTTAGCCTCCTTGGGACTGCCTGAGACACTGCCCCCCGCGCCCCCCCCGACCTGGGACAGGGATCCAGGCGGGCTGCTCTCTGAGTGGGTCGGGGGCGCGCCGGAGGAAGGGGTCCCCAGGGGGACGCTGCTGCCCCCGGGGAGGCCCTGTAGACCCTGGCCACAGACGTGGTGGTGCTTCTCCCAGTCCTTGTGCTGGCAGAAGGAGCCACAGTAGCGCGCCGTGTTGCAGCCGCTGCACGTCTCACTGGCCTTGCGTCCACAGTTCCAGCAGCTCTGGAGAGACAGTGGGAAGAAGGCATAGAGTTGATAAAATAAATATCTGGGCCACCATTTAGATTATTTTCCAATACTGCCACGCTATCTATTCACAGCTTAATTGTTCTGGGCAACTCTCTGTTCTATCACTGTCCTATACTGAGACTGTCCTATCCTGAGACTATTCTGCCACTGTCCTATCCTGAGACTGTTCTGCCACTGTCCTATCCTGAGACTGTCCTATCCTGAGACTATTCTGCCACTGTCCTATCCTGAGACTGTTCTGCCACTGTCCTATCCTGAGACTGTCCTATCCTGAGACTATTCTGCCACTGTCCTATCCTGAGACTGTTCTG